>JAUCNO010000753.1:1460889-1480493 GCA_032353835.1 Enteromius viviparus
TATAAAGCAAAATATATGCAAAAAAAAAATATATATATATATATTTATATATATATATATATATATATATATATATATGAAAATATATTTCTGTATTTCACAGAAGAAAAAAGCAAGAAAATGTTGAAATATACTGATTTGGTGGTCAATAAACATTTATTATTATTATCAATACTGAAAATACAAAAGTTACAATCTAAAATAGTTTTCCACATGATTTAAGCACCAATAAAATATCAATAAGGATTCATTTTGGCAGCCTTATGTAGTCGAATAATTAGATATATGGACATAATCCATATTAGACATAATAGAAATTTCAATGCATAAATATCTTGCTTGGTTTTCTCCATAATAGAAAACGCAGATAGCTTTCCACATTATAAAAATTCTATTTTTAAATAGGAAACTCGTTCAGTTATCAATAAGCACACCTACAAATGAATCGATTATATTTGTTATTCGTTTGTCATTTTCTTTCAATATTCCATTGATTCATTTTGCAGTCAGTTGGACAACTGGAAAAAAATAAATTCATAAAAATGTCATATTATTCCAAATCGTATTTAATATTCCCCTCCAAATAATCTGTCATCTGAAGAGTATAAAATCAAAATGCGTGCTAAACATTGTGTAATAAACTAAATAATATAAATGAAATACAGACAGCTTTTTACACTTTATCAAAACCCAATTTTAAAGCAGCAAAAAAGTCAAATGATTAGTAACTTTAAGGAAATATGTTGTTGATCATTTCCTTTATCAATAGAATTCATTGTTGCAGCCCTGTTTGAGCTTCCCTCATAGTGTGCGAGTGTAACTATATTCATGCCAAGCCTCCTCCCGGGTGAGATCTACCCCGCAGGACCGGTGCTGGCAGCAGAATTGGTGTAGTACTTAACCTGAAGAGACACTGTACTCTCTTTATGTGAGAAACACCATGGCAAACCTTTTTCATCCATGGAGTCTTTTAACCCAAATTGAATATTGCCTGCAGCATGTTTGCTTTAATGTGCGTGTTCGTGTCTTTTGTGCAGTGCAGCAGATATGCTAAATGTGAAAGCACAACAAGTTGCAAGTCACTACAAAGCACAAGATGGCCTGACCGGTCTGGACCAGCTCTACAACTGGATTACGTCATCGTCCAGGGAGTTGAGTGTGTGAGTGTGTGTGCAGTATCAGTGAGAAAATCCCATTTTGATTTGAAATGCTCCATTGTATAATCCTTAGAGTCTGTGGGGAAGGGATGACAGAACGGAGGAATAGCGAATGAGAGAGAGATGATCTGTGTGTCATTGAGTGAAAATCCTACCTTTACCTCAGAATCCGTTCAGTTAGTGTGTTTACAAACACAGTCTTACACTAATAAAGCTTAATAAATCAGAAATATCTAATAGGATTCTAACACATTTTGGACCTTAAACATTTCCGTGTTTTTTATTTCATTTTTTAGTCATTCATGACTCATCACATGACAGATTGAACTGAAATCTAGGCATTTCTAAACAAGTGGAGCATATCTACAAAAATTACACTATCCAAATTTAATCATATAAAATAACTGTTTATTCTAAAATTTACTGTTGAACTATTTTTTTTTTTTTACAGAATAGAATTTATGATTAATGAGCTAAGCAAATGTAAGAAATGTTTTTATTCTTAGCTATATATTTTTTATTCTTAGTCTTAATAATAGTTTTCTATTATTTTACCCGATAACTAAAGAGAGTTAACAAATATATTTATTTTCATGCTTGCTTGTTTGACAGTATGAAGGTCATTTTAAAATAACATGTAAAACATTTTCCTTGCATTATCGATTTTTTTAATTTATTTATTTTTTTATTTAAAAAAAAAATAAAATTATCATTTTAAAAATAGCAGCATTTTTACGTATTACTATTATTATTTTGTCAAAGATTTTTTAATCAATAGCCAGATAGATCGAAATTAGTTTTTAAACACAACCCCCTGGAAAGAAGACAGAATTTGAGCATGTCTGCTGTGGCCTCACTCTGATGTGCAGTCAGCAGGGGGCCAGGTGGGATTCTCATTAGAATAGCATTTAGGGGGAAGGGTGGACAGAGAGCTTAATGAGAGCGATAGAACTACTCCGGATATCTAACGCCTCCTTTCTGCTGTGCCATTTACATCTCTTCACCTGAACTTGCATTTTCAGTCAGGCATTCCCAGGATGACTCTAAATGAGAGTGCAAGGACCACCTTCTGTTAGCACTTCTCACCTTGAATGATCTTTCATGCTTTTATGAAGCATACAGGATGAGACATGATCCGCAATGAGGGGGCTTACGATTTTACACATACTCACAGTCAAGGGTGTGAAAGCACTCTCATGGAGAAAAGGGCAACCCCTTGACGCAAAGGAAAACAGAGGATAAAGAAGGATAAGATTGGCTGGGAACATCAATAAACTGAAAAAATTGCATGTTTGTGTATTCTAGAAAGACAGGGATTGAAATAGGGCTATTCAGCCACAATTGTCAATTAGCAGACCTTCTCTGAGTTTGAATTCATCTTTAAAATTTTAAACCACAACACTTTTATTTTTACCTAAACTAACCTAATCAACTAGTTGCTAGCTTTACAATAAGTATAGACAATGGCCGACAGACAAAGACTTAAACACACAGTGTAACAATAGGCAAATGAGAAACAGGTGACACTAAATGAATTACCATGAGAACAAATTAGGGTAACTATGGAGACAAAGGCAACAAAGGAAATAGAAACTAAACACAGGAAACAAAGAAACAATGCATTAAAATAAGAGTCATAAAACAGGGAAACAAGTAACACAAAGGCCAAGAAGAGTGCACGATGTGATATCGAGAATTCACTAATTTTGTTTGTAGACACGGACCTATATAAAGGACTTCAGTGAAGCTACAAGAAGTGTTAGAGTGGTCGTATTGCTGTTCCCTGACCTTCAAGCACCCAATTTACATTGTGTTAGTCGTACAGGATTGGTTTTTAGCATATATGTAAATTAATTTTTACCTCAATTAATATTTCAGATCTTTTTGAGCAAGGCATTTATAGAATTTGTGTCTGTTGACACAGGTAACCGATTTAAAGGGTTACTCCACCACAAAATGAAAGTGTTGCCATTAATCACTTAGCCCCATGGCCTTCCAAACCTGTGAGAAACCTTTTTTTTTAAAGATATTTTGAATAAGCTTGTTGCCCACTAACTGCCAAGTAAATTACAATTACAATTCGGTTTTCATTCAAGTCAAAGCATAAATACACATAGAAAACATATCCTTGACTTGGTCTTTCATCCATCCGTCGATCTAATGTAAAGAAATAATCCTTTAAATGCTTAGAATGATGACCTTAGATAATGTTTTCTCACTAAATGATTTTATGTTAAATTAATAAAATGTGTAAAACCAAATAAAAATAAAATTCTAAATGGAACCCATGGGTCAAAATGTTTTAGAATTAAAAATGAATTAAATTGCATTTCAGAGTTCACCATGGCACACAGATTCACAGTGCACTAGTGCAATGGAAAGCAACAAGGTGGAAACGTGAGACCCTGGTGGCTCTAATCTAAGATTTTCCTGCACGCAACAGGCGTATTGTATTTTAAGGGCAGATGGGACACCTGTTAGCTGAGGACATTAAGGGTAAAAGATGCCCCCTGGAGGCTGGAACGTGATGAAAAGAAATGGCTCTTGAGAGAGAGGAGCAGAACAAGAGTGAGCGAGACCGGCTTCAGAGTTATTCAGTGCATTGAGTGTCCTTGATGCCGCTCAAACGCCAACCTAGTCATGAGAGTGCATAATGTCCTCAGAGACACGTTGCTCTGCCGTCAGAGAGCGGTGGCTATGGGACAGAGCCTTCAAATGCCAAATATAACACATCCCTCGAGGTGTGAATTGACACGCTTTATGTAAGAAAACATATCAATCAATTTCATTAAACATACTGAAGTCCAGTGCAAAAGGCAAAACGGCCAAATGTGGCTTAACACTCTTCCACAAAAATACTTGCAAATATTTAAACCCCCATGTGCCAACTGAATGATTTCTGATTTCTTTGATAGTAATTGACAGGAAATCAACACCTCAGCCTGTGACGCATTTAAAAATGGATTGCAATTGTCTTCCAAACTAGAAAAAAATATCCATCAAATGCTGCCAGTCTAGTTAGTTAAATTTTGCAAGGCCTGACCTTTACAAATAAAAGGCGAAAAAGAAAGAAATGTGATCCATGAAATGCAATTACGTTTCTGGCTTCTCATTCAATAGTTACATATGTCCACTTGAATGCACTGACTACACACAAGGTCTGGTCGAATGAGAGTATGTGTTTGAAAAAACCTGCTGCAAATTTACATATTTCTCATTTGAATAATCTTAAGAGAGTGAAAAAAAAACACATTCGTTTTATGTAATTCACAATTTGACCGTATATCTCAGGATGACCTTATCTCGTACAATTTTACATTTTAATCTAAATGCAGAATTAGGTATGTAATAAATAAAAACAATTCATGTCAAATTAAAATGAGCGCAAAAATAATATTTTTTATTCTTTTTATTATTACTGTTAATAATAATAGTAATAATAATAAAATGAAAACAACCAATTAAAAACTTAAAATGTCTTAAAATATTAATTTTACGGGGTTAATAACTAGATCTAGTAACTAGATAGACGTAGTGTAAGTACGCATTGGTACATGGTATCTACAGCTGTAATATTTCTTTAACCACACAACTGCAACAACCCCCATCGAATGAGAAGGTGTGTCCAAACTTTTGGCCTGTACTGTACATGGTAACTCCTCAGGAACTGACCACTTAATGTAAAGTATAACATTCTGAACACCAACCACATTTATATGTGAAGCCAACTGGCCGCTACTGTGGAACATCAGAGTAATTACATGGTGAATCTAAAGGAACTGTTTACTTAATATACACTTTCTTTACCAAAAAAGTGCTGTTAGTCCTGTTACACATTTGTACTTTCATCAAAGTATACACACACACACACACACACATATATATATTTATATGTATATATGTGTGGATGGCACTGAACAGAGACAGAGAACAGAAAAGCATCAAAGGAGTTCACTAACGGCGAGCCAGCAGATGTGAGAAGTGGCAGCTTTAAGGTGGGTGGGAGTGAACTGTTCTGTCCTTGCCTCTCTCTTTCTCTCTCTGCATCGACCTCTTTTCCGTCTCACGTCTAAAACTCACAAGCCTGCATTGACAGAAGCCAATTACTCCTCACTTCACCTGCTGCAAACAGGATGAAATAGCAATGGCGTACATCATCTGTGTGCACAAGACATCTCTACATTTCTCTTCTCCTCCACATCAAAACAAATTGATTTACAATAAAGGCTTGCTGAGCGTTCAAAATAGCTCAGAGTTATCCAGCCTTGCCATGTCACAAAGGCTGCTGGTGGTCAAATGTACTAAAGAGGCACAAACCAATTAACACAGAGGCAGGAATATGCATGTGTGAATAAAAGCCTTTCTTTCCTGATTTTTCTTATTTATTTCTATAGGGCAATGAAACATTTCCTTTAGACACAAAGAGTGCCTGAACCTGCATTAACCTTTTTTAAATATATATCTCCCTTAAGGGTGCTGCACAGGCCTTCTTAAAACCAGATCTCTGAGCCTCTCGGAGCTGTTAAAGTTACTGATGTGGAGTGAGGTGTACCACTGCCGTCTGATCTCAACTTTACTTCATCAGAGGATACAGTTCAGCACTCTGATGACAGTTGCTGTTTTCTGCTTTAATCTGCTGGGGTCTGTGGTCACATGACCGCTGCGGCTGACCTATTTATCTGGTTTGACCTCTAGACAGACTGACACACAGGGAAATAAGCACATGTTCATGTGCTATACTGCTCTTTCTGGTTATTGCTTGATGCAAGATCAGAACATGTTTCTAAGTCAGTACAGACAAAAGGCCTGTTCTGTATAAGTTAACCTATATTTAGGGTGGAGGGAAATATTTTACATTTAAATATAACAAATATATAGATATAAACATATATAGATAGTATGCTTACATGCACAATGTAGTAATATAATAAAATAAACAAGTTGCAATTTTAGTACTGCTGATATGTAGATTACACAATGTAAATTCACTGATAGTAACAAACATAAAAATATACAACATGGCCAATCAGTACAAATCTAGTGCTTTAAAAAAAAAATTTTTATTAAGCTAAAGATTATTGTTTTTAAGCAGATTATTTATTTATGTTATTAAATGAAAAAAAAATCTTAATCCTGTCTGACAAAGAAATTGTAAATTTGACATGCTGTAGGTATAAAAGGATAAAGAAAAAAGATTCTTTAAAAGTAGTATTGACATGTAATATAATAATATGATTTGCAATATGATTTAGTTGCAGTATAATCAGTTTGCCATGAACCATACAAATAAATAAATTAAAATAAATGAACAGTACTGAAGTGTTAATCATGTTGATATGCTACACCAATGATTACAAATACAAAATACATAAAGCATGGCCTATTTCTACAAATCTTACATTTGACATGTTGGAGGTTTTGCTATGAGCCATATAAAAAAATAAAAAATAAAGTGGAATATACACACACATAAACTTTCTTGACCTATTATTGTATTTATTTGTTTGTTTCTCTGTTTATTTCAGCATGCAGCACTTCTGTGGGATGAATCACCTGCATTTCAGCAGTCCTCATTTAAAATGTTCTTTGCATTAAAGGGTCTGCTAAATAAATAAATAAATATAAATGTAAATGTCAAAAATAAATAGTCTTTTAATTTGTGCTCTAAATGCGCCACAACTGAAAATTAGGAGAAATGTCAGAGTTTTCAAGATCGTAACCTTAGAATAGACAAACTGGCAGTGTTGGTCCAATGCTCATGTAGAAGGGAAAATCAAGTATAAATAGCCCTAACGCAGACCTCCGAGTCTCTGTATGCGGTGTGATTCATATCTCGTTAGAGAAGTCAGCCTCGTTAACCTCTACGTAATTACCCGGTGCACGGCTCCGGCCCACAGCACACACAGCTCCGGCAGACTGCAGCCGGCGTGTGCGTCAATCAAGAAAGTGACGGTTTAGATCTCTCGGCTGATTACTCATTCCTGAGCTCCTACTTAATATTATTAATTCTACATCTGAAGTTTAGTTTGGCACGCAGAACGTTCTTCTTAACTGACGTATGGCAACCCTGAAATTATCTGCAGTATGTCCCTGCCAGCTGCGCTACATAAAATCAGCAGTCATTTGTCAAATAAGGCAATATAATGTGTGTTTTTGTGACCTTCTACATTTTTGCCTCTGCTTTCTGGGTTCTGTCTTGGTGATGTGCATAAGACTTTTTTTTCTGTCCCTCCCTACTGTTCTCTTTCCATTCAGGGACATTGCAGAGCCTTGGGAACGGTTTCCATAGCGACCGTAACTGCAGACAAGGAGAGTGTGCTGAGACAGGGATGTGAACGCACTGGCACTCTCGTCTCATGTGGAGCGCTGGCCTGCCTCCTTGCTCCCTCTCATTTGGAAAATGAGCTGCTATATTTGTTTGTTTGTTTTTTTAAGTCGAGCCATTTATTTTTTACTTGGATCATTGCGAACTTATTACACCGCTGGTGGCAACTAAATCAAATGAGATGCTTTATGTAAGAAAACCTATCAATCAATTTCATTAAACATACTAAAGTCCAACGCAAAATGGCCAAATGTTGCTTAACACTCTTACATAAAAATGCTTGCAAATATTTAAAACAAAGAACTTATATGGTGCCAAGCCATAAACTTATTACACCACTGGTTGCAACAAAATCAAATAATATTATTTTTTAATATTTTTTGGATATAATTAATACTTTTTTCGTAACCTTTTTTCATTATCTCCAACATGTAAAACGTAAGATTATTCCACATCTACTAAACATTTTTAATAAAAAAATAAAAATATATATTTTTTAAAAACTACATTTTAGATAGGTCATGCTTCATATATTTTGTATTTTCAATAATCATTGTAGCTGTATATGATCTATATATCTATCTATCTATATATATATCTATATATATCTATATATATATATATATAGTTGAAGAAATTTAGGATTAGATTAATTGTTCACCAATGAATTGTCTGCAGTGAATGGGTTCCATCAGGATGAAAGTCAACATTACAATAATCCACAAATAATTTACTCAACTTCAGTTAACAAATAAATGGCTTGTGAAACAAAAAGCTTGCTTTCTCCAATAAAAAAAAAGTCATCTTGTCCGAATAAGAAGAGAAATATTCACAGATCAAGCAGTGTTTACAGTCAAAACTAGTTCTAAACAAATATATTGGCTGATTTTGATGCGACAACAAGAGAGACATTTTCACTGGAGGATGTGGTATTTTGGATTACAGAGTAATCTTAAACATTAAGATTAGTATTTAAAAAAAATAAAAAATTCAATTCACAAGATGATAACTGATGGACTGAAGTTGTGTGGTTTACTGTGATGCTATAATCAGCTGACTGGAGTCTTATGACGGCACCCACTCACTACAAATGTTCCTTGAACAAGCAAGTGATGCAACATTTCTCCAAATCTGCTTCAATAAAGACACAAATTCATCTACATCTTGTATAACCTGAGGGTGAGTACATTTTCCTTACTGGGTGAATTAGAACGATGCAAACACAAACAGCATCACGCCAAACTACACCAAAGCTCAAAATAAAACAAGCCTTATTCTCACTCCATGACATCTCCCTCCCTGCACAGGAGCAAACACGGTAAAGCAAACAAAATGTGTCATGACTCTTCCAATTGCTGAAGAACAGAGACGGATCAAAGATCCAAGTGGAATTACTGAGAGTCATTTGGTTCAAACTGATCAACAGCCAGCTACTGTCTGTCTCTCAACAAAGTGCTGTTTTTAGACCTTCTACGACAGCGTCTTTCTCATTCTGGCTGACGGAAAAATCCTGCGAGTGTGCGACGGGATGATCCTGGGAAGACTTGGGTGGATTTTGTTTTGTTTCTAAGAAGTGTGCATGCAAGGATATGTGCATATGTGAGACAGGTGAGCAGCAGTGGAAGACAAATGTGCCAGTGTTTGAATCACATTAGTGTGTTTATAAGGTGTTAGACTCAAGTGCGACTTCTCACTCTGATTAGCAATGATGATGAATATTTGTATGACGAGTGTCTTGGTTTTCACACAGTATTACATAACAGCACTGAGAGGAGGTACATGCAGTCACTGACTTGAAATAGAACATGAGCATCAACCCAAGATGGGAGAATATCAAAGACGCAACAAACACAGACGTAATGCCAAGAGTCATGCCGTTTTTTGTTCAATTAAATTAAAATGAAATTCAACATTTATTTTTTATTAGACTTTTATTCATGTGATTTATTTCTGCTTTATTTAAAATACTTTTTAAAACGTATTTTAAGTACTAATGTCAATTAAATTATTTTTAGGAATAAATTTATAGAATTAAACTCAAAATGTGACCTAACTATTTACAGACAAATCTTTTACATTAAAAACGTAAATAAAATAGTATACTAAGGGTATGTAGACACCTCCTCTCCTCAAAAAGAATAAAGCTCATATCTTCATGAATTAAGATGGATTACAATTTCCAAAAACAATTAAATTTAACGTTTAAACCAGCAACACAATCTCATACTGTTGCGTCCTTGGTTTAAATCACCTAAAGATCTAGACACACTCGCAGAGTGAGGTCCTCTCATCTCATTTCACCTTCTTAATGAACAATTTGGTGTCACTACACAAAGATTTCTAAAGAAAACCGGTCAAACACAAGCCGCAGCAGCAGCAGGCTGAGGTTTTTTTTAATCAACAGAGCAATGTCTTTTCCTGAACAGAAGGACCCTTGTCTGTGCTCTTTCAACTCTCTAAAGGGCTTAATGCGATCGGATGACATGCACATTCCAGGTTTGTGCCAGGTTACAAGACTCAAGGGCAAATCAATGAGAGTGATTTGATGATTGCATGCAATGAGTGAGCAAAAAGTAAACTTAAAAACATTAAGTATTGTACATTATTAAGGTTTTCCAGAAATGAAATTGGTATGTGTGAAAAGAATCGTAAAAAAAAAAAATCATATCATTACAAATCTGCCTGTTAAACTCCCACAGTACAAAAAGCACTGTGAAGTAGCCCGTATGATTAGTTCACTATTGTAATACATTTTTCACAGTACAGCTGTGTGTGATAATTTGTGATAAAATATAATTACAATTTAAAATATTTTAAAATGAAGTATAAAACATATAAATTTAAATAAAGTATGTAATGATGATGGCTATATGACATTTATGCTGTAATTTTTACATTGTTAGGGCTCTTTGATGAATAGAAGGTTTAAGAGTATTTTTATTTATTTTAAACAAAATAATTTTCTTTGTTTTCACTTTTGAAAAATTTAATGCATCTTTGCTAAATAATTATCAATTTCTACATAGAAAAAACAAACATGCCAAACTTTTAAATGGTGGTGTACTAAACATTTTCACAGAATATATATTTTTTTGTTCATATAACTTCAGAAGACTCAAAATATAAAATGCAAAACTACTTTTATTACGCAATTTTTCTCCTTTTTCTGACAGCCTGGTCACTATGAACTGTCTTTGCATGGAAACAATCTACATGTAAATGTTATACAAATAATTTTTGCATAGACAATGACAAGCTTTCATTTTTTCGGGGATCTATACCTTTAATTTAAGGAAGAGGGCCGACTGTAGAATTGTAAGTTGGTTTAGTGCTCTCAGGTCTATCACAGGTGAACTGTACCAGGTTTGGCTTCAGTGTCCTTGACACAGTTAGCCGCCGACCGCATTAGTGTCCATTTCCTCCTTGCATACAGAAAGATAAGTTGAGTTTAGGGGGACCAAAATAGATGTGACACACAACAGTTCTGCAACTGCCCAGTTAGACTAATGAGGCGAGGTTGAAGGAGAGGGATGCTCCCGAAGGTGCGCATGCTCACGTCAAAGCCCATGCCCCCCTCACCCGTGGCCTATTTCCGCTGCAGAAATTCATTAAAATGGTCACAGCGAGCAAGCTTTAGGGCCTCAATTGGGTCAAGGCAAAATATTGAGTTCAAAGCATTCAGCTCAATATCAATTTGTCAGTTGAACCAAGTCTAAGAATAGTCATTTATCACACCTGTATCTCAGAGTAGAAGGCGCAACAGACTCTGAACATGGGGTGAAAGGTCTAGGTAGACCACTGACTTTTGTTGCACTAGGACCCTCCCCACACACTCCACACCTGCTTCCAGTTACATGAGTGACACTAAATACATTCACCTTACCATTAAAACATCTGGAATTACAGGAATAGTTCACCCAAAAATGAAAATCACTGCATATTTTACTCACCCCCAAGCCATCCTAGGTGTACATGACTTTCTTTTTTCAGACACAGTCAGAGTTTTTAAAGAATGTATCCTGGCTCTACCAAGCTTGGTAATGCTAGTGGATGGCGCCCTTAATTTTGAAGCTCCATAAATCGGATATATCCACAAGTAATGCAACAAAGAACTAACCTATACGTCTTCAAGGGGGGTTATCCTCAGAAGTAGATGGATTTTTGTAATGAAAATATTTCTAGTATTAGAAGGGTAACTGCGTCTTGGCTGACTAGTGACTCGATGCATGGCAGAAGCTGGGTCAGAGGTCAGCCAAGGTGCACTCTCAGGGACGGACATGCAGCCGTTGTCGAATTTAGCTTGGAAGAGCCAGGATAAATTATAAAACAAACTCTGACTGTGTTCATCTGAAAGAAGAAAGAATAAAATATGCTGCAATGTTCATTTTTGGGTGAACTATTCCTTTAAGGTTTTTGAAAAAAGTCACTTATGTTTACCAAGGCTCCATTTATTTGACGAAAAAACTATTATTATAGTAAGATAGTATTACAATTTAAATAGTTTAATATAATTTAAAATTTAACTTGTATGGAATTTGCAAAGGAATCATTTAAATGTACAGATTTACAGCAGTTGATGCCGTCTGCTGCTTTGCTTGGATGGATTCTGACTGTCTGTTAACATCAGTGTTTCTGGCATTAAACAGCTGGACAAAAAATCATTATAAAGTGATTCCAACAATTGGTGCCTTATTAAACAATAGCAAACTTCTTTGTGATGTGGGTCTACCTGTATTTATATTACCAGCATGCTAAATATACAAATTCAGCATACATTTGCAAGACTCCTGTTACAATACATCCAAGACAGATACTTGCTAAATGATCATATAGCTATATCATAACAAAACTGATGCTTTTACCCGTGTATTTTTTACCTTCTGTAAACTAACATAAGGAACAGAGCTCCTTTTTTCCAGTTTCATCTGTCACATGAAATGAATCAAAAACTAATGCAAACTTAACATAACGGTTGTAAGCTGAGTCATCACAACTAACATTTAAAGCAACATAGATCAAATGCTTGATGTGGTATTATTACGGATGTTGAAAGTACAGCAGGAAGAAACCAAGCAGCAGGCTTGCTTTTATCAAGTCTGATCAAACTTACAAGGACATGACTGCATGACATTTCTGTGACCTTTTCTTTTGGCCGAACAGAGTCCACTCTGTGGGTGTGTCCAACCCCAACGCCACAGGCACCTGTCTCTTCCTGTCTCTGTGAAGGTCAAAGTGCTGTTTTCTCTGTCTATAGACATGCATATTTTACGAATACCTGGCATTATTTAAGCAATATTTCAACTAATATTTACTTTCCCTATACAGCCCTTACCAGTTTCTGCATTCAGTTTCAGTTTCAATTATTTCAACCTAAAATTCACTAAAAACTACATATAGCCGACTGCAGAAACTACAAAACAGTAAAGTGATGTTTTTAACAATTTGTGTTGCATTAAGTACAAGCAGTTCAAGCTTGCGCGTGTAGCAAGTTTTGTGGTTGTTGTAGTGTACAAAATAGAAAGAAAAGCATTTATTCCTGGGGTCTTACCTTTATCTTCTTGTAAAGAAGTCATGCTTTGTCTGAGGGCGGGAAGCTGGTCAGTGCATACAAGACCAAACAACTGATTCACAATTTCATTTCATTTCATGTTCTTCACAACATCTGCCAAAGTAGGAGAAATTGCTAACCTGAGGTGAGAAATGCAAAGCTGGAAAACAAACAAAATAATGGCAAGATTAGAAAATCCCAGAGGGTAACTGATGTTTAAAAGACTTCTAATTGACATAAAAATTCACATCAAAATACAAAACAAATATACAAATCAAACTGACATGACGTTGATTTGATGTAACGTTACGTTAAACTCAGAACATAATAAGCCCTGTTCACATCAAGCAATATAACGATAAAGATATAGTTATAAAAATCGTTCTCAATGTTAAAGAATAGTCCACACCACAACTATAACGATAAAGGATAGAGAAACGAAATCGTTAGACGCAATGTACGTTATATTTAACGTTACCGTTATCTTTATGACGTTAGTTATCGTGCTTGGTGTGAACGGGCCTTTTAGCCTAACGTTACGTATTAAACCAATTTCACTGTGGTATAAACTTCCTATTTGTACACAATTAACACTGAACAATTAAGCTTATAAGCTTATGTTTTAGACATTAAACTACCGTTTACTTTTTGGCTCCGCCAGCGAAAATGTTCAAAACAAAACCACAGCGAACCGAGCGTCTCCGAGCAGAACATTACTGTGACGTTCCTAAATGAATCAGTGATTTGAACGAATCGGTTCAATGATTCAAAGACTCATTCGCTTGCGTCACCTAACGTATGTTGTAAGCAGAATCTAGAGCCACTACATAACTCTCACCATAACGCAAAGCCTGTATATATTTTTATTTATTCATGTGTTATTTTAAAGAGGGCATTTACAATCAATTTTATAAATTGTTTGCCTTGAGTCGTCAATATTCAGGCTAATTTTAACATTTTGGTAACATTAATGGAATAAAGCAAACTCCACTTCCATTAAAAACTGGCCTTGATGAATCAGAGTGTTTTTGTACCTGATTACGTAAAAAATCTTTTTAAACCCTATGTGAAAGAAATGGACTGGAAACATTAAGTTCAAGAAAGATAACAGATAACCTATTTAGTTTGCATTTAGTTTAAAATCCCATGAAGCTCAGGCCAGCATGACTTAGCCAACCTTATCTCACCTAAATGAAGCGTACCATTCACTCAAATCAGATAAGATTTTATATATATATATATATATATATATATATAAATAAATGGGTGCACCAGCACTTTCAAACAGGAGGTTTCCCAGGTAACTTTTCTCGTCTGTCTAAAACGGGAGAAAGTCGGTATGATGGATGACCAAGGGACAGGCTCTCCCATGAGACAAGGCTAGCGACTAATCAATAGACTGGCAGTGAGGCCTGGCTGGAGGGCTTCATATCAATCATAATGCACAAGCCTTGTATTCTGCCGTCATCTCATTGACAGCACACAGTAGGCCAAGGACGAGTTGTCTCATCTATTACTTTTGGCAGATAGACCACGGGCAACTGAGCTGATACTAAGGACTGTCAGTGTGGGAAAAGCACTCGCCATTAAGTGGGAAAAAAGACTGAAACTTAGAGTTGGGCCTATTAAAGTCTTGTGTGGGTTCCTTCATTTCTTCCACTGCCAAAGAAGTGTGTGACCCCATCGTCGATGTAACTTGAGAGGTTTGTCCTGCCCGTGTCTCCTCCTTTACTTCATGCCCCTCACTAACAGATGCCATGCACTGTAATCTAAATGTGGCTCTAGGATTATCAACACATTGCTCTTGTCAGCCTTCCTTAGGTACTGCTTACAAAAGACTGCCCTGGTGGGCTTTACTCTACTGTGTCACTTTAGGGCCACCTGGTGTTGAAAACCAGTCAGGAAATTGCACCTGCTTGCCACATGGTTTTTTTTGAATCCGCCTTGTGCCAAAAACAGAGCTGTGGGGTGAGGAAGGGAACAAACTGTTCCTGTGCTCAAAACAATCATATGTCAAGAGAGTCAATTAGCAGAAGTGCTGATCCGCAGCTTGTTTACATTTTATTTGAGAAAGTGCTTTGTGCGCCTATTTAAAACCCACATATTGCTCTGACCAATAACGTATATTTGTCAGGAAACAATTTTTTTTGATTGTACAATAGCTTATGAATATGGAATAAATCTAACAAGGCTTGAAACAGTGCTAGGGGATTTTAACCCATGCTGACTCCACAGTGTCACATTTTTGCTGATTTTCCAAAACATATTCAAACTATGTTTTGCTCAATCCCAAAGGTGTTTTTCTAGACTTTAAAGGCATCTAGTCTGTCATAATTATGGTCAGATTACACTTACAATAGAAGTGACTCGAAGTTTAAACAAATACATGAAATTTGTTAAATCGTTTGCTAAGGATTTATCAAAAAATACTATATTTTGAAAGAGATATTTTGAACTGCATGAACAACAAAATCATGGGCCCATATCTACCGGTAGTGTCTTTCCTAATGTTTCATTTACACATATTCTTGCATATTTTAATATAGTTTGGGCTATTACTCTTCAAAGAACTTTTCTGATGTTTTATTACTTGCTTTTTGATTTCATGAACTTCACTTCAGCTAAGGTTCTTACCACTTATGATAGGCCTTTTAATGTTTTTCAAATACAAAATATTTTCAAGTGAGGGTACCATTCCAGATTCAGCGTGTGTATTTTAAAGTACATTCACAGGTGCCACTTAACTCGTCAATTTTCACATTTTCTCATCCTGAAGTTCTCACTTGATATTACTTAGGGCTATTTTATTATGGAATGGACTATCCCATCCAGCAAAATCACCACTTCTCTTTTAACATGTTATAAAAATCAATATTAAAAAGTAGCCTTATAAAGGCTCATGTACCATATAAAGGGTGATTTTGGGAGGAATTTGTTTTTTTCTTTAACATGTTGCAATCAATTTGCAGTAATTTACATTTATGCATGTATAATTGAAATTTGGTTTATCCAGTTATTTAATTTAATAAGCCCTTTAGGTTTAGCTTCTCCATGCACAATATATGGTGTTATTTCATTGTATTAAAAAAAAAAAAATAATACAACTGCAAAGCTGTTAATTTTCAACTTTATGGTTATGCAAGTGTTGTCCCTGCAAAAATTACAAAGTTTTGTATTCTTCTATATTATTTTAGTTTAAATCATCCAAATTTAAATCAAAATAAAGTCTGATTGATGCTAAATTGTGACCCTACTGGTAGACAAAAACAAACAGTCCTACTTAAATATGGATTAACTGTTCTCACCTGAACCAGTTACCCATTTTCTTCAATCGTTCTTCAGCAGCCATCTTTAAGATCCATGGATCCAAATTGTCAGACTACTACTCAAACACCACATCTAAAGAACAGCTCACTTTAAATCTTACCAATTATGACCGCAAAAGTGCAGAATGTACAAAAACCATACACAAACAAAAAGAAACATTTGCCAGCACATTCCATACCATCATTTTATTATTTAAAAAAAAAAAGTTTATATGGTGTGAAGGCTTCTCCTGACAACTTTATAAAACATAAGCTTCCTTAAAAAGATAAGCTCATAGCGTATTTGCAAGAATTTGGTTGATATTGGTAAATAATCATATGGGAATGCAGTGCATACAATGTAGACCTATAATAAACAAAAAGATGAAAAGTCGGATGCCAGTTTCAATAATTAACAAGTTTTAATTAGTTAATACAATCAATATTTACAAACGTTCTCACAACGTATATCATATGACATGAGTTGTAGCTGAGTGCACTTGTGTAGATCTAACGTACATTCAAACATTTACCACAGTTACCCAGCAGTGATGAGCAGGCAGCCATGCGGCTTTGTCCCAAGGCTCTGGGTGGGTTGCACAGACCGCTGAAATTCACCGAGGATGATCAGCAACCTGTAAAAGTCTCCCAAAACACACATGCATCCGTTGGCAGAACAATGCATGCACATTTCTCAGTAATTACACTGTGACAGCACGCTACTGCAGCGCTCTTACACCGCGTACACAAAGGGTGGAGCGGGTTTACCTGCAGGCCACGTGGTGGTGGCCGTACTGGGTGCGGGGCATGGTGCACACGTCATCACGCAGCCGTGACGCAGAGCGTTCCGCCTCCTTGAGTTGGAGTCTGCGCAATGCTGTGAGAACAAGGAGAGCCGACAAATGAAACCATATTCAACTCGTAACATGCAACTCAAAAGCATTGTGTTGAACGCCTTGGCTTCAATAAAACATTGTCTGATACGATTACATGTTCTTACAGGGCTAACAATGAAGGCATTTTCACGCACATATTGCGGTCTATGGGTTCACAGCTGCCCAGTCGACTGGTTCCGACGAAGTCAAGTCAGGTTTCGGAAACGCGTCAGATCTCATTCCTGAAGAACACGTTCTCGAAGTCTCTCTGTTGGAAGTCCAAAGATCTGTCGTAATCAGAGTCTGACACTGAGAAAACGCTCTCATCAGATGAGACATTAACGTTACTCTGCGTTGAGAAGTCGTGGCTTACATCAAAATCATCTAATCGCTCGGCGTACACCAGGTCCATTAGATATTGCGTTGTGTTTCTTGGTGCCATGGCTACAGAAGGCACATAACTGCGGTTCCCCGTAACGTTAGCGTCGACACGGTCCGGACTCAGCTGTGGTCTTTTGGCAGACCAAACGCGGACCTTCCGCCTCCTTTCGCCCATATTTGCGCGTAGAAATGTCCTCTTTGTTTTTGACCACTTTTTCTTGTGAACAGGCGCGGCCTTGATGTCCTTCTGGTAGTTTCCTTTCATTGTCGTAAATTCAAGACACATTACCAAAAACAAAACAACAGTCTTTGGATGCCCTAAAGTAAACGATCGGTGGTTAAAATACAACAAAAAATGTTTTAAGTCACAGAAAAAAACGGAAGCTCCAGCTGCTTACTCTCCAACGAACGAATGCAAAACGTGGCTATGGAACGTGCGTCTCACGTACTTAAGGAACTGGCGGAAGTGACGTTTTCCACTTTCAGCGAATCAGCTTTCACTCTAGTCTTATTCGGTGGTTTTGAGAACTTACCCCCACCCCCCCGTTGGCAACTGTAGGTGGTCTTTCTTCCTCAGAAAAACTTTATCAAACATAAAACTCTGACACAGAACATTAATTTGTATTTGGCGCTGCTCTTTTATTGTTTTGTGTCTAACGTGTGCTAGGCAAAGATGTTTGAGCGATATCTTATAAAGCAGGCTATAATTCTAAAGTAATGTGACAATATAAAAGAAATATATTATAAGTAACCGTTAAAAGATTAAAAGCTTTTCCACATCAAAAAGTGTCTCTAGATCTTAGGCTGTTTTCGTTCTCTCTGTGAAAACGCCCTTTTAAATCTAAAAGCGTGAGACATCCTGTGCATGAACTGAGATACTTTGTTCTTTTTGATTTGTTTCTGATTACTTCAGCGACACTGAGTTAACGTTACTGTTTGGGGAGATTAAAAAATCTACTATTTGTGGTAAACGCTAACATCTCGAACAATTTCAACCCACATTTGTATTTATGATTTGGCAAAAAGCTGTTTAAATTGCGCACTGAAGCTCCTCGTTGACCGCTCCAATATGTCGGCGCTCCGAGTCCACGTACATGCAACGTCTATGTCTAAAACATCTTAAACTGCCCTTTGAATCCCTCTGCTGCCATCTTTATATCGGAGAGACTTACGACGAATAAAATACGTTTATTTGCGAAACAAAACGTTTCTTGTATTAGGAAACCACCTAAATGTGTGAGATGTTTGTTCTTTTGATCCAACGTACACAAACTCTCTCCTATTCATCAGAGTGACTGCATCGAAGCATTGCATTTGCATACTGCACCGCCATTTACAATACAACACCGCCAGCAGTTTTAATCCAACAGATCGAACAGTTTCGGTACTCGATTTAGTAAACATGACAATGTAAAAATCAAAGAGAGCACATAACTATCTTATTGAGTATATTGTGCTTTTTGTCGATTGTAATTTTACGTTGTGAGACAGACGTGCAGCATTCCCTGATCTCGACCTGATCTGTTCATTGAGTAAACATAGACGGGTTTGGTTTGAGACCACGACGGCAGCTGACACAAAACTGGATGCTTTTCGCATTAATAGTGATGGAAATATTATGCGTATGGCTGAATACAGATAAACACATTTGTGGTGCTTTGGTTTTTATTTGGCATTATTATAATAGCCAGTTTTCCTTTATTGTTGTTCTGCTATAAAGTAAAATATCGACTACGAGTTCCAGGAGGATTAAACTTTGGTCTTGTTTTTCTTTGAAACACTTAAAACGATTTAGAAAGTGGTTTCCATTGCCCCTTTTGCTCTGAGACTGTATTTAAATCTACTAGAAATGATCATTTAAAACATAACAAAACAAAAGATAAAGCATATGACAAGAAATTTTAACAGGACACTCTTTTACGAGGGTCCGTACATCTGCGTACAGTGTGTTCTTGAATATATATATATATATATATATATATATATATATATATATATATATATATATAGACA
>JAUCNO010000753.1:1488482-1500063 GCA_032353835.1 Enteromius viviparus
TATATATATATATATATATATACACACGACATTGTTACAATATTATTATAATATGCATACTGTAGGTTTCCCCATTCACAGATGTGGACTTGACTGTCGACCATCTACAGTATCACTGCCCCTACTGTGAAACTAGTTTTATGAAACGATTTCGAAAGTCTTGCTTGTAAACAAATAAGTTAGAATAAGAATAGGATTTTTTGTTAAAATGGTAGGCTAATGCAATACAATATCTGAACAAATCAACATGCGTGTATATTTGCAAAACACTGTGTATATTTTTAAATCAATTTCACATTTTTGAAGGTTTATCCTAATATATATATTTTTAAAAACATGCAAACTTTATTCTCGGACTTTTTACATTGTCATATCACAGCAATCCAGTAGGTGGCGGTATAGACACTCGGGCCGCCATGAACTAACAGCAGAAGAAATGAACGTACACCCTCCATTTTCTCTTCTAGTGCCCTTCGCTTGTACACTAGCGCCATGAGTAGCGCACTTGATGACTCAAAGACAACAGACGCAAGTATGGACCACGAACTTTACACTGTACAGAGTCCCTCTGAGGACATTAAGGATGGCCCAGATCATGCAGAATTCATTTATAAAAGTAAGTGGCAATTCATTTGATGCATCTAAAGTCCCAATGCATTTAATTAATGCATTACTTTAGCAGTTCAGCATTGAGCTGGCCACATAAATTGGATGCATGCATTATACAAATCACGTGTCCTACTGATGTTAATATCTGCATTTGTGTTTATTTTTCGTGTGTCTGTGTTTCAAGTGTCAAATGAAGAATTCGTCAGATTCGTGAAGTTGCGCGTGACCAACGACTCACTTTTCACTGGAAAGAGAAATTCTTCAACTCTGGCTTATAGGTAAGCCAGTCACCACCAGCAGACAGTGCACACACACTCAAGTCTTTGCATCTACAAAGAAGCATACAGTAGGTGTTTATGTCAACAACCTGCAGCAATTAGTGTGAAGTCTTTGTGCCATAGGGCCATCTTGAAAGAGCTGGGTCTGCAAAGGGAAATTTCTGCAAGCCAGGCCAGGAGGAAATGGGAAAACCTTAAGATGAAGTATAAGGTAAGCTATTGCCATGGATGAGTGGTCAGTAGTTCTCCACTCAGTCCCACAGACCCCAAGCATGGCACATTTTGCTCATTTAATATTGCTCATTTAGCACACCTCATTCAATTCGTAAAATCAGAAATGCATAAACCTCTCAGTCTTGCGATAGAGCCATGTAAAGGTTTTAATAAATAAATATGTAGATTTTATTTATTATTAGATATGGCGTATTTTAATAGTAGCCTACATTACACATACGTTTATTTGAATGAAAACAATAGCAAACACATATAGTGAATATATTTTGTAAGTATAATTGCATGTCATGTGTGTTATATACTTGCAAATAACAGTAATTAAAATTACACAAAATAATGACATTTAAATTTGAAACACCTGAATGTCATAAATATGAATGTAGTGTGTGTGTTAGTGTGTGAATATATATATATATATATATATATATAATAGATTTATAAAGTTGTTATATTTTTATGGAAGTATTATATGCATAGCAATTTTTTTTTTAATTAAACAAAATTATAAAATCAGAAAGTAAAACACACACACACATAATTGGTAAAAATATATAGTAAAATATAAATAATTATATAAAAGGTATGGTGCACAAATGTATTATATAAATGCACATAACATTAAGTAACATTTTACTAATAAAAATGTAGTTTTTATATATTTAGGGTCAAAAATTTACAAAATAGCTTCATGGGACATGATCTTTACTTAATATCCTAATGATTTTTGGCATAAAAGACATCAATAATGTTGACCCATACAATGTATTGTTGGCTATTGCTACAAATATACCTGTGCTACTGATTTTGTGGTCCAGGGTCAATGTCTAAACTTCATTAAATGCCATTACATATTGATATTATAATTAATTACACATAATTATGAACATTATACTGTGTTATTACACTCTACAGCCCTAATCTGCAGGAATGTGCCCTCTGTTTGCTCACCACTCAAGCTTTTTCTATCTGTGTGTAACAGGAACTGAAGAATCCCCCACCTGGCGTCTCGGTGAACCCTACTAACTGGCCGTGGTTTTCCCTCATGGACGACGCCATGGAGGGTAGACTCACGGGAAGTGAAGTCACTCTAGACACTGCAACAGTGGGTGACGACAGCGAGTATCGCCCGAACAACACCACACGCAGGAGGAGCAAGAGAGCGCGGGAGCCGGACAGAAGCGAGATCGAGCTGTTCGTCGAAGAGGATGATATGATGTCTGAGGAGATGGGGCGAGACAGGGCAGAGCTGGACAGAGACAGGGACGAGATGGAGCACGAGAGGGCCATTCTAGAGAGTGACAAAGCTGCTATTGAATACGAGAGGATGGTCCTGGAGCGGGAAAAGATGGTTTTAGATCGAGAAAGAGCGGGAGTGGAACGAGAACTAGCAGCATTGGACCGAGACAGGGCCTCTCTGGAGAGAGAAAAGGCTGCTGTGGAAAGAGACAGGGCCTCTGTGGAGTATATCCGAGCTCAGCTGGAAAAGGAAAGAGCGATTCTTGATAGAGAAAGAGCTAAGCTTGAACGAGAGCGTGCCATCCTAGAGCAACAGCGTGGAACAGATAAAGGGGAGCAGACGGCTAATCTAAACGATAATAAAGAAGAAACTGATACCTCAATTCCCTTAGTGATGGAACCGGCTTCCTTAGAGAGGCGGCAGAAATTCCTCAACCTGTTTGAAAAGCTCATTGAGAACTTCTAAAATGGACTTACATGTTGTGAACGGGACCCATTATGTATATGTCATTATTTTTGTACAACTTCTGTTTGAAGTAAAGCCGTTTTCTGTTGCTAGAAGTGCATTGTGCTGTGTTACAGTGATTGGTTTTGTAATGTTAATAGCTATGCTTGTTTAAGAGAGTGATAAGTGTTGCTTTCATGCCTTTGAAGCAAGAATGAAAACGTTAAGCCACCTCTGTTTTGGAGAGGTCATCAGAAAACTTTATTCAGGTGTGATTATTTCCATACAAAACACACAATGCTGAGCTAATATTTACCCCCCCCCCCATCCCCCCTGTCATTCTCAAACCCCTCAGCCAATAGGACATGTTCATTTTGAAGGCCATTGGTCATAACAACAGCTTGAATTGTGATATACCAACATATTGCAGTTCTTGTAAAATTAAAAAAAAAACAGCTTATATATATTTATATTACAGTACAGACTTTACAGAAAATTGATTGTTAGAATGCTTCTTTTATTGCATTAGTCAAATTTACCTTTCAAAAAGTTCATTGAGCGCCAGCTTCAATAAGTTTAGGTTAATTATGATAAACATTTGTTAAATTCTATATGAATATTAATAATATTTAATTTACAAAACAAACACATTTAAAAATTCAGGCTGGCTATTGCAGTTAACCCCAGACAGGCAACCAATACAGCACACAAAAAGGGGGGTTTTGTGCGGTTTTGTTCATATTTGCACTTGTAAGTTAATGACAAGGTTCATTAGTATTTGATAAATAAAATAAAAAACTTTCTGAGTTATGCATGGTTCTCTGTTTCTCTAAAAGAGATTGTTTATGAGGCTAGACACGTATGTGTTTTTGAGACGTCATAAATCCAGGTATGATTACATACCACCTATATTATGAAAAGTATGCACTGTCTAAAAAGGTAGAAACACAAGCAGCGTAGAGTTGGAAGTGTCCACCAGAAGTCCTGTGAGAGTGTGAGTTTATGTATTTATGCCAACCTCCTTTAAAGACAGCCATTCATATCCAAGTGTTTGCTTGAGCCCAAAGTAAAAAAAAAAAAAAGAGGTACGCACAGAGGAGTTTTGATGCATGTGCATACGTGTGAGTTTGGTACGCATGCATTTGAGTGTGCGTTTTCTCTGCTTAAATAAGGGCACCAACGGGGATACGTGGCAAACATATGTAGGCTTGTGGGGTTCTGCTGAGGTTGATGGGATTACCATCGAGGCGAACGTCCTCAAGAGCGTTGCGGATGTAATTCAAGTCATGTGGATTGCAGAAGGTGTCCTCATGCATCATTTGGATATTGTTATTCTGAAAGTTAAAGCAGAAAATGTTTTCAATGTAGCATCCAGAGAAGATGTCGATATTGATTAAAGAGTACTATGCAGATCACCAGGAAGACTACTTAAAAGTAAAGTAGCTCTTTAAATTTAAATCTGTACACAAATGTCAATGTTAGGTGGCAAATGCCACAGATGTCCACAAGGTGGCACTAGTGAGGTGGGAGTACAGGTACCTGTAGGTGCAGAGAGCGGAGACTGTTAGGCAAAGGAACCGGTATGTGGTCTATGTTGTTGTCTGTCAAGTAAAGATAAAGTAGCCCTGGCATGTCCTGTAAACAGAAAACATGGGCTGATGACAATCTTGTCAAAGAAAATAATCTAGGGTACAATCAACACATCTAGTTAAGTGTAGACAGTAGGCTATCACAGGATCGAGGAACACTAAGAAGGAAAAGCTTTTTTTTTTTTACCTTGAAAGCTTCTCTCTGAATGCCAATGCTGCCCAGCTGGTTGAGAGAGGCATCAATAAGGGTCATAGAGGGTGGCAGAGCAGGAAGTTGTCTAATACTATTCTCTCGTAATACCAACTCCTCCAGAGCAGGAAGGCCAAAGAAAGCATCATCATCTATCCTGGAAATGCCATTGCTTGTAAGATCGATCCTCTTTAATTTATCTTTACAAACATCAAAGAAGACAAAAGTCCATTCAGTAAAGGTCATAAAAACATCAAATTCACATTTTAGCATCGAGCTAATGCTATCAAATGTTGCTGGTTATGAAATGTTATCAAACAAGCTGCTGTCTAAATGACAATTTTACTTCTGTAATATGATGTAGCCTGATCCTAATGAAACCAGATATTCAGCTAGAAAAAAGGTAATGCAGATTTCTGTCAATTTTGCTTAAATATTCACTTGAATTTAACTGTGACATGATTAAAACTTTGACTGCCCCTTTGATGAAACACATACTCAGGTTGGCGAAGTCAGACTTGCCGATCCTAGCAATTTTGTTGTAGCGGGCATAGAAGTGAGTGGTTTCTTTGGAGAGGGGAGGAACACGGTCCAGCTTCAGGTCATCACAATACACAGATCCGACCAGGCAGGTGCAGAGCATACAGGTACCCATACCTTACCACCAAATTAACAGGTGATATTCAGAGGACAAAACACATATTAAAACACAGAAACTGTACTGATGCATATTCCAGTGGCTGCCTCTTTGGAGACATGAGGTAAATAGTTTTTGCAATATTGTATCATATCGTTAAGAGAGTCATAAGTCTGTATAAAGTACAGCAGAAATACCCAATCCTGCTCCCAAAGTGCCACCTTTGTACAGACAATAGGCACTTTTGCATTGTGTAGTTCTAAGAAATAGCCAGCAGGGTGGTTCCTGCAAAAAATAAATTCTAAAAAATTCTAAACAATATACAAGAAATGGTTCCTCAGGTGTGAAACCCCCTTTTAGTTCCATTGCCCAAATAATCACACCTAAACTAATCAAGGTCCTCAAGAGGATTAAAAATCTTCCAGGCAGGTTTAGATTAACTAACGGGATAGTGGCCTTCCAGGGGCAGGATTGGACACCCATTTGCAGAACAGAACTTCATAGTGATATGTAGGTACATCTGGTAGCAACAGAACTTCATTAGATAATACACTGAAAAGGTCTTAGAACTCCTGAGGATACATATTATGACATCTTTTAATTGCCTTCAGAATGATTCAAGTAAAATACTGACCTGTTCTGTTTGTGTCAGGTATACCTGACCCTATATCACCCCCTGTGCCCTCAGAGGGAGTGGCCGGGGTAGTTAGGAGTATCTCCTCCTCTTGTTAAACACAACAACATGAAGGTGTTAGGAGACAGATTAGCAGATGAACAATGAAACAGGACAGACAGTGAGTAATACTGACAATGAGAAGTTAAAATGATTGTTATTGTTATAATGCACACCAAAGCAAATGAACACACATTTAACCAAGGTCAGACAGTTAAATAAACTATATGAGTGTCACGGAGGGAATAATATCGGGGATTGCTTAGAGCCTAGAATTGATCGGTGCAACAATAAGTTTAATGGTGATCATTACTTTTGCTTTAGCTTGTCTAAATTATTCTTCTAAAAATTACTCTAGTAAGTTGTAAACAACACTACCATGTTTTATAGAAGTGCATAGTATTGATATCATGGTACTAACCTTCATCTAAGTCAGGTATTAATATTTCAGTGGTGACGACTGGGGCTTCAGTCACCCCAGACTCTTCTAGGCTCCCAGACTCTCCTGACTCCCAAGTTTCCTCAGGATTATTAAACTCTTGAGACTCTTCAAAACCATCAATGGGTCCAGGCATTTCAGTGTCCTCAGGCAGCACAGAGATCACAGGCTCTCCAGACTGCTCAGGCAGCCCAGAGATCACAGGCTCTCCAGACTGCTCAGGCAGCCCAGAGATCACAGGCTCTCCAGACGCCTCTGGCACCCCAGATACTACTGACCCCTCAGGTTCCCCAGATTCTCCTGACAGGTCAGGTACCCCAGAGGCCCCAGATTCTCCTGACAGCTCTGGTAACCCAGAGGCCCCAGATTCTCCTGACAGCTCAGGTTCCCCAGAGGCCCCAGATTCTCCTGACAGCTCAGGTACTCCAGAGGCCACAGGCTCTTCAGATCCATCAAGAACCCCAGAGGCTGAAGGCTCTCCTGATAACTCAGGTAACGCAGAACCTCCAGACACCCAAAAGATTCCAGACTCTTCAAGATCCCCTGAGGTCTCGCGTGGAATGGTTTCAAGGGCCAAGTGGAGCTCCTCCTCTTGTGAGAGACAAGGTGGGGTGGCAAGAAAGAAATTAGCCTCCTCAAAAGTAAATGAGAGATAACACCAGTGCTGGCAATGATTATGAGTTACTACTTTTGGATCAACATTTTAACTGATACAAAACTGTTAAATGGCTGTGAATTATTGATTGATTCCTTGCTTTAAAATCCTCAGGAACTCCCAAACCCAGCAAGGTCTAACAGGCAGAGACCATACGGTGGACTCCACCCACAGAAAAATTCATTGTGCTGAAGTAATCAAGAATCCTCTCAAGCTATTTAAAAAATCTAAAGGGACATCCAATATACTCCATTTATAGGGATATAAGGCACTAGGTTACTGCCCCTTATTGTACCCATAAAGATACAATTTTAAAGCATTTTATTTCTGACAGTGTAAATATAAAAAGCAAACCAAAATCCTGAGTACTGACCTCCACCTGAGATCAATGTTATGCCTGAACCAAAAAGCCCAGAGACTCCAGAACCAGGGTCCTCTGAGTCCACAGAACCTGAAATGTCACCAGAGGCCCCAGAACCTCCAGAGCCCAAATGCTCTCCAGAACCAGACGCTTTGGTATCAAGTATATCTCCAGAGCCCAAGTCACCAGAACCAGAAATGTCCCCAGAAATCTGAAGGATGTCAATGGGCATCAGACGAAGCTCCTCCTCTTGTTCAAGACAAGGTTAGGTGTTAGAACAGTTATTAGAATTAGAATTACACTTAGAACCATACCATATGGACTGGTTCAGTAAACACTGAGTGATGATCTGAACATGATGCACATAAAAGCAAGTTAAATTATTAAAACACATTTAACCAATCAAATTGCCAGTTAAATGACAGCATGATGAAATGGTTGTCAGGGTGGTTATGAAAATTAGTAACATTTGTCCATGCATAGTACAGACCTCCTTGTGCACTAGGGCCCATCAGAGTCCCAGACTCCCCAGAGCCTGATGGAATAAGCTGAGGCTTTATGGGTAACTCCTTGTCCTCTCTTCCCTCAACTGTCCTCTGATCTTCATGTTCCACATGCTCCACCTCCTCCTCTTCTTCTTCCTCCAATGAGGCATGATGTGAAGGATCAATATCCTCATCAGGACCCAATGTGCCAATCTCTATCTGCAAGAAGTATTTAGGTCAGTACACCATACTAATTTTTGTTATGTTACAAATTCTAACAAGGCTTTTTTCGAGAAAACAAGCAGAACATAATTATTTAAGTCTGTTAAGGTATCCAGTGCTGTTCCTGGAAGAAACACCATAAGACAGAGTTTAGCTCCTTCCCTGATTAAACACAACTGACCCAGCTAATCAAAGTCTGGAGGATGACTACAAAGTTCAGGGTAGATTTCTTGGGGCAGATTGGAACTAAAATCTGCAGGATATTTGCCCTCCATGAGAGGGACTGAACAGCCTTGAGCTATACTGAACTGATTCCCACCACATTTAAAATATTGCAGACACAGTAACACAAGTGATTGTAACAGAAAGTTTTGAGGTTGAGTAAAAGGTGTGATTCAGCAAATGGCTGTCCCATTGAAAGAGAATAGGCGTTTATTGTGCATCACCCTATGCATTCAAAGCTTTCAAAGTCATCCTTTTCCTTATAAATGCTAATTGTTGTAAGGTGTGAGAGAAATTTTTGATCATATTGATGTGCTGATTTTTAAAACAATCCATTTTTATTTCTTTCACTCTGCAAATGTTCCTATCATGACTAGTTTTATCAGCTTTTTTGTATTCGATTCCACTACAATCCAGAGTGGGGAGCTGTGAAACCATTCACAGTCTCATCTGCAAGCAGCTGCAATCCTCCAGAAATGGTCCTTGTGGAACCAAGACATACATGGTAGCAGAAAAATACATATTTGTCCATGTCTTCTTTTCAGTTTGTTGAATTTACTCCAGAGATGTCTCTCAGGTGTCTCACAAAATGGTTTTATTTTATTCAAATGCACTACACTATTAATTTTGTCGACAGTCAGGTATAAAAGCAAATTGTCAAAATGCTATGCTGAGGGTGATAAAACGACAAGCCTTTGAGAGACCTTGCTTAGAATATTCTTGCTTTTCATACAAAAAGCTAGCCAAACACACAAGGTTAAAGGGATTTCTAAGAAGAATCAACAATGTGTAAAGCAATAAACATTGCAAGTGACTCAGATACCAGGATGCATAAGAGCTTTCTGGAACCTCTACTAAAATCTGTTCTACAGCAGCCAGGCCCGTGACTCACAAGCCTGTCAGCATTTTGTTCCTTTGTCAGAAAGGGTAGACAAAAGATGATTTTATAAAGAATTGTATATAAATGTTAAGTTTGAAAGTTAAACTGAAATATTTTTTTTTCATGATAGGACAAGATTTTCAGAAGAACTTTTTTTTGCACAGTTCCTTTTTTTTCTAATTATGAAGAATATTCAATGATCTAAATGAACCTTTTGTGCAAATTTAAATGGAACCCATAAAGCCTCATGGGAAATTACTAAACATGCATAGATTATACTGCAACGACACATAAATGCCCTCATGCTTTCTGTTTAATGTCTAACCATTAGAGGCCAAGATTCACATGGCATCATGAAAAACATTTCAGCAGTCACTCTAGTGAGAGTAATATAAATACATCTGCACACATTATATATCCCTGTTCATACATGCATTTACAGAGACATGTGCCTTAGGAACCTACAAGCACTCAACTTGAAAAACAGTCTCAATGTGTACTCAGTTACACAAAATCTTAGATTAATATTTCTGAAACAGTTCCTCTTAACACAGAAAAGGGAACAGTTCATTTCTTAATAATAATAATTATGGTGAGGAACAATAAAACAAGAACAAACATTCCCACACTTCATGAAACATTCATAATATCCTGAAGAGCTGAAAATGACGGAAAAAAGTGTGTTATAATAACTCACAAGTGTGCTTTTGTTTGTGGGTTTAACTATATAACATTCACATCAGGATCATGTTAAGTCTCTTGGCTTCAATATAATTCCTCTAAAACCCATTTTGGTTTGTGCCAGTCAAACATAGTTTGAGCCCAACTTTTTTTTCCATGCCAAAAATGATGAACTGGTGTTGTTGTCTCATTGTTTTACTAAATACATTTCTTCATACCCACAGCTTAACTTCAGGCTATCAAACCTCAGTGCACTTCATTGAATCAAGCTTGTAAATATGTACAACATTAAGTGAAACATTCCCAGATTAATGTTCTTAAATAAAATATTTTCAATGTGGATGCTGCTACTATGCAACTTAGGAAATGATGGCAAAAACTTTAGGTAGATGCTTTAAGCTACCACTAATGATGTTATCGTGCATTTAGCCAAAAAATGCCACTCGAGTGAAAACATCTATAAGTACAAATATGACTAGGGTTGCACTACTATTGATTATTCAGTACAGTAAAAAATGCCAGTGTCTGCCTCTCATTCCAGAAGGTTGTGCCAGTGGAAAATTCAGCTGAGAACATTTTACATTCAACAACATCTGGTCTGTCCATCATGCTGATGATTTGTCCAAGAAAAGTATTTGTTGCATTAAAAAAAGAATGATAAATCAGTCTAACACACTAAACTTTCCTGCACCGGTATGTCCACAAGCAGTTTTTTGAACAAAGCACAAGAACAAAAACTAACCTTTGAGTGCAAATGATAAAGTATGTCACTGACAGCTTTGTATCATAAATGGGAATTTTACTGAAAATGGCGGCTCTTACAAAGTTTCACTTCAGTGAAAAGGGATGAAAATTTGCATTTACAGCCAAACACTAATCTGAAATAATAGAGGATGAGTAAATACAGGCCCTACTTGCCCTCAGTGACCGACCCTGAAGCACAGCAGCTGGGTTAAAACCAGTTTCTAAATGGAAATCATAAACCAAAACTGACATAGCTGGATACTATTATCCTCAGGAACATTTGGATCAGCAGAGCAAATGAAAAGTTGTCAAACACCCCGTAGCAAAACTGCAGAAATACATTCCTGCATGACAATTAGAACTGAGTCCAATGCTTGAACATTAGCCATCTAAACAGACTGGAGGAAACGAATGAATATACAGAGAGAGGAATCAGCAATTGAGGTCCAAATATGAATAAGGCTCGATTCTAAACACTTAGATGAGACATATATTGGAAAACAGTACTGTTACTTGCTTGTTTGGCATGAAAGAGTTTATGTGCAATACTCATTTATGGAAAGTAAAGCTGCAAAAACGGGGTCATTCTGATATTCTTGAATGACTCTCTCACCTGTGGTTCATCAATTCCATCGTAATAGTCATAGACATCATCGCTATCCACATTTCGTTCTAAATCCACATTGTTGTTGTCGTAGTTATCTGGATCAGCTTGTCGGACATATCTGCGGGGAGAGGCTGCCACCACACACAGGACCAGGAGTCCCCACATCAACCTCAGTGTTACCATCTTCCTGCTAAACACAGAATCAGATAGATTAATGTCTGGTGAGATTATACATTATAGCGACATATTTGTACTATGCCACCATCATAGTATGGGCGAACAATTGTTGCAAGAGCCTATAGTAGGCTACAAACTTTTTCACCTTTTATTTTCACCAAAATGTTTTATATTTCTGATAAAACACACATACACACACACACACACACAAATATAT
>JAUCNO010000753.1:1515652-1542167 GCA_032353835.1 Enteromius viviparus
GTTGTTGGCGGGCCCTTCCCCAATTGGTTAAAGTAAGGTCCCCTAGCAACTGCCCAGCAACCGTGCAGTATTACTGCATTTTTAAAATAGGCTTCAGTTTAGGGGAAAAGAGGAGTTTGAGTTTTCCCATAGCGTCTTATCAGTACGCAGTACTAAGGGAACCTGGGTTACGGAAGTAACCCCTACGTTTCCTACCCTTCAGTATCTCGCTTTACATTCTTTACATCCCCTCCACCTCCCCTTCTCCCCCGTTCGCTCCTTCATGGGGGGGGCACGTCGGGTTCAAGCCGGCCTCAAGCCCTGCCCTAGCTAGGCTTATCGTCTCGCCCCCGGCAGCACGCCAAACTTGCTTATTGTATTATTATTTTATTGAGGAAGCGCGAACTCTTGAAAGCAAGAAGTGAGGGATATAAACTCGTAATTTTGAGCTGAGGCGAAAAAGATTTTTTTTCTTATCAAAATTGTGAGAGACTTTTAGAATTGCAAGAAAAAGTCAGAATTTTAAAATGTAAACTCAAAATTATCTTCTTTATTCTTTTATTCCATAGACTGCCACATTAAAACTAATGTCCTGCTTTAAACATCGAAATTGTTCTACCTGTATTAGCATGGTGGAGAGGGAGACCACGTGAGAGGTCACATTTATAAGTAACGCTGATCATTAAGTGTGTGAGTGTGTGTTTGTGTGTGTGTGTTTTAGAGAGAAGCTAAGGTGCAGCTGCTAAGAGAGGCTGTTGATGGGTACAGCATCCTCACAGAGCAGGTGAATAACATTGAAACCTCTGACTCCCTTACCAGGTCCTAATTTTTTGCATAATTTACTGCATAATGAGTGTCATTTTTGATCAGTCGCTGATGGGACAGGGTATAGATCGCCACTTGCTGGGTCTTAAACTTCAAGCCATTGAGGAGGGACTGAGCGTGCCCCGAATCTTTATGGACACAGCCTATGGACTTGCCACTCACTGGAAACTCCGAACAGGACAGGTAACTTATAAAAAGAGAAAGGGGTGATTTTACTAAAAAGACATCCTGTACGTTTCAGAATTCAGAGATTTCTCTTTAGTATACTATAAAAAGCTTGTGCTAGCTTATGCCACTCTGTGACGTAATTATCGTATTTGATACAAATGAGGTCCATGTCAATGCAGGATTTTAAGAAAGAAAGAAAGACAAATTTGTGTCTCTAAACTTTTTTTTATTATTGTTTTTTTTATGTAAAAACTATTAAAGTGTCCATATTATGGGTTATGAAAGGTTGATATTTTGGTTTTGGGAGTCCCCAACAACAGCGTGACATGCATGTCAACATAAAACATCTTGAGATTCATTTTTAAAAATGAATCCTCATAAGTTGACTTTCTTTTGAAAGATAATAACTATATGCAGTGCACTTTAAGATATAAAACTTTGCAGAATGTTTTTATTCACGTAGCGCTGTGTAACTGCATGAAAGGTGATTTTCAAAAATCATAATGGGGCACTTTAAATAGACCTCAGAGTAGGGATGTGCATGAGTAATCAAATACTCTGCTGTGGTAGCTACGATCAATCATAAAAAAAAATTTCCCCCTCCTGCTTGGTTATAGCAGTACTTTAGAAGGCACCCTGTGCCCTCTTATTTTTGTTTGTTTGTTTGTTTTGTTTAGTTTTTTTAGCTGGCTACAGCATGGGTCAGAAGACTTGAAGCAATAGCACTTGCATGTTGCATATTCCTCACAGGTGCCCACAAACACAGACAGTGTGATGTGTTTTGGACCGCTGGTTCCAGATGGATATGCAGTCTGTTACAATCCACAGCACGATCACGTCCACTTCTCTGTAACTGCCTTCAACTGCTGTGAGGAAACCAACGCAGAGAAGCTGGCTCTCACATTGGAACGGTCGCTTTGTGATCTCCAGGAGTTATTTCAGCCCACTGTTTAGTGCCATCTAGACATTCAGAGATCGTTTTAACACTGATGCAGCTTCAGGAACACAGCCTTTAATATGTGATGAACAGAATGAGCTCCTGAAAGTGCCAGGCTTTGTTAAACGAGTGGTCTTCATAGAAGCTTGCATGAAGTACATTGCATTCAAGCACCTGAGATGCAGGTGTACATGTATGGTGTTTCATTTGCTAATAAGAAATGCTATTTTTGATATTTCCAGAACAGCCATGAAAGCTGAAACCACCAATCTAATGTAATACCAGTGTATAAAAAATTAAATTATCTCATTGTGTGCATTTGTGTCTCTTTAGAGCATGGAGTTTCAAATAAGTCTGAGTTTGTGCAACATACCAGCAATTTAATTTGATGTACACTTTTTCCTCTTTAAATGTGTTTTTTTTTTTTTTTCAGGAAGTGACCAAATATTTAAATGGCACATTTATATTTGTGTGAAATCATTGATTGTGTTACAAAATCAGATAGTGTTACTATTTAAAGATACGGGAGATCCCTGTTGCTCATTATGTCCTGGAAAAAAAAAGGTTGTTATCTTGTAATAAATTGAGTACAGTGGTACCAAATTATGTTTTTATAATTTTTTTCCTTCTCATGAGCTCTATATCTCTAACTGGTTTTGGTTCATAATTAGAAGTAGAGTGACTATGGATGGACCTCACTAGAGTGATGCTCCCCCACATAATTACCTTTTTTTTAAACTTCAGTTTGCTCACAGCTGGCTGGGAATTTTCAGTCACAATTCTGCACCAATTGCTGTACAAAATCAGGGAGGATGTGCTAAACCAAAATGGTTTGCTGTAAGGTATGATGAGCATATGTGCCATTTTCCCCGTATGCGTAATTGCCAGGATTTCTATATTGCTTTGACTCAAAATACCTTGAGAGTTTTGAAAACACATGAACCAATGTCAAACAACAATTGGTCTGCACACAAACAAAGCCAAAGATAGATATGACCGGTAGTATAGAAATCCTGGCCAGGATGCATCAGGGCAAAATGGCACATGTGGTCACTCTACTGTAAGGTCTCTCTTGGCTGCTTCCCCGCTCAAACAAAAAGATCAGTCCAGCATCCCATCCCAGACATCTGGCCTTTAGAGTTACTGCTACAGCAAGGGCTAAATATCATCTACTAGACACGTCTATGCTCACACATAGAAAGTCTTAGTGAATTGGTCAGCTGCCTGATCCTGTGTGCCCCACAGGACTGCACATTTTGTATGTCTACCTTATCTGACATACCCATTTCAGGTCCTGGAATTTCTTCTAATGCACTCATGAGTTAAATCAGGTGTGTTTGATTAGGGTGAAACACAAATTGTACACTAATGGGGGGCGCCCAGAATCAGAAACGTTGCTTTATGTGAAGGTTTCCCAAAAGTTTGTAAAAGTACTGCAGGGTTTGTGAGTTATAGGAAAGCTACTAATTTATTTACAAATTAAAATCATTTTAAAATGCCCAATTAAAAGTATTTTATATGTTTACCATGCTTTCATGTGACCATTAATAAAAGTGTTTTGCACTAAATGTTGTACAAAATAATGTGTAAACTGTATTTCGAACAGAAATCACAGAAGGAAACTCCCATACTTGTTCATTAAATGAAATATTTGCCAAACACCCTTTTCAAGCCAATTAAGAATAAACAGAGACCCAATCTAAATACAACAAAACTATTGTTGCATATTGCGGGTTCTATGTGAAGTGAAATTGTGATTGTATAATAATTTCCAATACAGCAAGACCTGCTGGTGAAAGGAGGATCATTTGATTGGTAGTCTGGAAACCTTAAAATCACATCTTAGTAGGAAATCTATTCCACCAGGTTTTTTAAATAAACCTGGGAATAAAGAACTCAAAATTATTTTAATTTGCTCTAATATATTTAAGCCATTTAAATTTCAACATACAATTAAAACAAGAGAAATCAAATGCTTATAATCCACCATTTTCTTAGTCTTATAGAAGTTGTGCTCTTAATTCTTACTTTAATTTGGTTGATGGTATTCATAGCTCTATTGAAAATAGAGAGACAAGATGAAGGATGTACTGTACATCTAGCTAAACTTTCAATTTCAGTTTAATAAATTCTATCAAAACAGATATTTGCGTCCATGCATGAAGCCCACCTCTGTATTCATTTAATCTGTCCCAAAAATTTTGTTTTTCCATCTATTTGCATAATAACTTGCAAAGGAATAATCCATTTTGGAAAAAAAAAACATCACAAAGTTGATAAAGCAAGCAGCTTATTTCCCACCGAAGCTATACTATAATGGGCAGAAAGCTTCATCATCGTCTGGGAGGGCAAATGAGCACGGATATGACGTAGCAAACGCTTTTGTTGATGTACTAACCGGAAGCGACACAAACAGATACATATCTGCCTAAATATGATAAAGGGAGCCGAGCGCACAGCGAAACTCACATCTAGAAGCTCCATATGAATCACTTATAACGTTACGGTTTTGGTTGCATTGTAACTTTGCAAACGTTTATCTGAATAAGTCCGGTTTCCTTAAATTGCTGTCGTTGTTGTTATTGTTATGATGAAGGGTGCGTGTGTGTGGACGCTGCTCGCGGTGTGTGTGTTGTGTGTGTGTGTCGCGTATAAACCGGTGATCATCATTCACGGGCTCTTCGACAGCTCTGCGGATTTTATCAACCTTCACCGATTCATCAACCTGGTAAACCATTCATCTGATAATATTATTATGTGTTTGCTATCCTTACTTTGTGCCACCAATAGTATCAAATCTCTACATTTGCGCAGGGTCAATATACGGACAATGACTCTACAATAGAGCCTTATATTAAAGACATAAATCCTCGTCCGTAACCATATGGTACAGTGAGAGAGAGTATCAAATGGTCTAACCGTCGTTTTTATGGTCTACCTAAAATTCTGTCCATTTATTTAAGGTTGTTATTAAGTAATTATTGTATTTTTTTATTGTTCTTTTAGTTTTACTGTAGCGCTTTGTATTTAGGAAAACGCTTTACAAATAAAATGCATTATTTATTTTGTGTTATCATTATTATTAAAATAAATGCCATATAAAATGTACAATACATGAAACTACAAATATATGCCAAAGCCTATGTGGTTTATCAGTTATAAAAAAAAAAAACACAAATAATGATAATAAAAATAAATACTCTTAAATACGCCCATTTATTATGTTTATTTATTAAGTTATAAAAAAAAGCTTAGCATATTTACTTAAATATTAGGCCTGTCATATTGCTATATCACAATTGCTATAGAAAGTTGTTTTGTTGTATAGTTCTTCATAAATGAGGGTAGAAAAAATATGAAAAGATTCAAACAAATACACCACATGCTGCATATATTTGTTGTGTGTTGATATGTAACTGATTTGTTTTTTTGATGTTGTCTGGATACAGTCTCACCCGGGCACTAATGTGACTGTCCTGGACCTGTTTGACCGCAGCGCCAGCTTGCAGCCGCTCTGGAAGCAGGTGGAGGGCTTCACAGAGGCCATATATCCAATCATGCAGAATGCAGCCAATGGCGTCCACCTCATCTGTTACTCGCAGGGTTTGTAGCCCCCATGATAGTATTAAGCTGTGTGCTATATTGTGAATAGACATATGCCTAGAGGCTGTTGTTGTTAGGCATGATGGGCACATGCAGCTTTGCAACATTAAACTGGTATGCTTAGCAGTGATAACAATCTTTTTCTTTTCTTTTCTTTTTTTTAATCTGTGCTGAGGTTTAAGAATGCCTGGAGGAGCTGTATTAAACACTAGAAAGGACAATGACTAAAAAAAATAAAGGTCCCTGTTTCAAATGTTTGATTTTGATGTTTTTGAAAAAAGAAAGAAATTAAGTAGAACCCGAAATATTACGGTATATTTAGTGAGTACGGTACTATTTTGTAGAGAGGGGCCAAACTGACTATTTTGAGCTGAGATCTTATAAAGATGGCAGCGTCATTATCAATATAAATCACGTCATGTTATTTTTAAATGGAGATTGGTAAGTTTATTGGCAAAAAGTGTTAATATGATAATGGTGAAAGTTAAAAAAAAAAAAGTTTTCTTTCATTTTGTTTTGTTTTCTACCTGTCTTTTAAGTATTGAAGATATCTTAAAGAGTTACCCCACCCGAAAATGAACATTTTGTCATTGATCACTTACCCCCATGCCATTCTGAACCTGTAATGGAAACACAATGGAAAGATACACTGCTTGTACAAATCAAAGCTTAAATATATGTACAAGACATATCTTTCCATTTTGTCTAAACCAAAGCATAATGTGCGTACATCAGATGCTGTCCAAAATGCCTCTACTCTAACGTCACACTGCCAAATTTTAATTTTTGTTTTCTTTTCATACATAGTATTCGTGTTACTTTTATTTATATAGTGCTTTTAACAATACAGATTGTAGCAAAGCACTGAACATTATCAAGTAGGAAAATAAAGTAATGGTAATGTATAATGACGAGATTAAACTTCATTCATCAAATGCAGAGACAGTCTCTGTAATCAAAAACGACGATAATCACTAGAAATCAGGTGTCCCCAACTAAGCAAGTCAGAGGCAACCATGGCAAGGAACCAAAACCCCATCCATAAGAGAAAAAAACCTTGGGAGAACCAGGCTTAGTTGGGTCCAGTTCTCCTCTGGCTGGACGCCCAGCACCTAATTTCCAGTTTGATTTTAAACACGTTGGATTGTGTAAGAACTTATAGTGTTTGTTGCAAGACTCTCAGCTTTAAAAGCTAGAAGTAATTTTGTTATTACAAAAGAGTTCCTGGAATTTGATAGGTCAGCAGGTGGATTGCTAAAAAATAAAAATAGATAAATAAAGTAAATAGATAGATGTTTTTTCTTTCTTGCAACAAAGAGTAAAAACAGTGTTACCTAATGTTTGCAAGGCAATAATGACAATATTTATAATTATTATTATTTATGACATTTGATTACTCTTAACCATCTACTCAATCTAACCCTTTGAAACAGTTTTAACATACATAAAAGTGTAAAATAAAATAAAAAAATATATATATACTGTGTATGCACACAGGATTCAGCATATTACGCCACAAAAAAGCTAATAATAATAATAATTATAATATTATTATAATTATAATATGTAATATTTAAAAAAAAAACAGAAAACATTTATTATAACAATGTTTGACATGCTTGTTCAATGAAGCATAAACTAACGTTGCATATATGCCTGTGGAACGATCATTTAGACACTAACAGCTTACAGATGGCAGGCAACTGAGGTCACAGTTACATTATGACATAAAAGACACCTTTGAACTAATTCTGAAAACACCAGAAGATGCCCAGGGACTCTGCTCATATGTGTGAACATGCCATAGTCCTGTTGCAGGGAGGCATGAGGACTGCAGATGCAGCAAGAGCAACAAACTGAAATGTGCGTAATGTAAAAGACCTAATACATGGCAGCTGATCGTCCTTCCAGTGGCAAACCACATTTAACCGTGTGTCATTATTCCACTTTAGTTTGTCAAATGTCTGTGAGATGTTTACTGAAAGTGGGAGGATGTGTCTTTTCCTGTTACTAGATACTAGCTGAAATCTAAGACTACAAATTCAAGCTACGGACAGGGGCTATACCAAATTTTATTAAAAGACTTTATTCAAATATTGGTTTTGTAAATAAATAAGTCTAAATTTAAACTCCAGAGTCTTTCTGGTAGAACCACAACAAAATCCATGCAATCTTCAACATCTTTACATTTCTGGATCACAATTTGTCAAAATTTCAATCAAAAACCCTTACATACTGCATCTAAAGGTAACTAAATGTGTGGAGTTCTGACCAGGCAACCATGCAATGTAACCCCAGGAACTCTCCCGTTACTCTTTAATTCCACTTTAATATACTAAGGGCTGGTAAAAATAATCCACTTCCTCTTCAGGCTTCCAGAATAACAATAAGTGCACCTTTCCTAACTCCCATGCCAGCTCACCTTTCTAAATGCAATATTTGGGAGGAACTGCCAGGGGAATTTCTCTTTGCTAGATTTTAACCTTAAAAAAACAGCTGAGGTGGTTTGGATTGATCCCTTTGAGAGGTCGACTCATGGTTCACCTCGTATACCTGCAAATGTTAATGTTCTTCAAGATCGCTAAAGCATTTAAATCACTGTAAAGCCTGTAGTTCAATGTCAGGAACAAATCTATACTTGGATTGGAACTACTCTGTGCATAGAGCTACCTGGACGTGTTTCAGAGGCCTAATCCAGAGTTCAATCTTTTAGTCACAATTTATGAAAAAAAAGCAAAAAGAAACTAGTGCTCCACCTCACTTGAACCAAATTGAGAACACATCTTTTCAATGGAAAATCCATGTCTGTAAGTGATTAATGTCAAAACGTGAGCCACAACAGTGCACAAAGCAATATGTGTATAGAAATAATCTAGTAATACGGCATAATGTATATCATTATGTAGGAATTAGGGGTAGATAAAAATGCTTTACAATTACTTGTTTCTCAACATAAACAAAACTATTTCAACTTCAGAGCAGTGTCATGAGTCTAGCGGTTATGAATGGAGTTGATTCATGACTGGCCAGCACACACTGCTTATAAGCGTATAATTACAATAATATGGTGCCTTTTTTATATGCAGAAAATCTCCAAAACATAGTCAAAAGTTATCATGTGTCTAAGTGGTTCAGTGAACATGAATTGCTTTTTCAGACATGAGCCCATGTACTTGGGATCCAGTGTGTGTCTGTTTCTATCTTTGCGAGCTCTTCTCTCAGCTCAGTGAAGGCCATGGCCAGGTCATCATTGATGATCACTTTCTCAAACAAGTGGCCATATTTATTCTCCATGGCTTGGGCACTGGTAATCATATCCTGAAAGTCGTCCTCCTGTAAAAATGAATAAAAGGGCAATGCATTAGAATAATATTACTGCAATGTTCAATATACAACAGTTAGTTCCATTCCCAAATTTGGTTGGCTAAGGGACATTCCAAATTCAGAGTGCATTCACCTCTTATTGGAATTACTGCAATTATGTTGGGAAATCAGAGCTTTTCAAACATTATGACTTATTTGCAAATTGTAAATTATGACTTTTATGAGGTTGTGACATTGTTTACAAGCTGGAATCTCATAGTCATTAATATACCATTAATATAACAGCACTGGAATGTTTTACTGTTTGTATCACTCCTCCTGAGTTGTAGTACTTGAGTGTTTCCCATGCACAAATATCAAACACATGGGATGGGAATCAAATGAATGGATTTTAAAAATCATCAGTTTTTATGGTAAAACGCTAAAAATGCTATGCTAAAAAAAGTTTTTTAAAAATTGTTAATTAACTAAAATGCTTTTATAAATTAATCTGTAAAACATGTTACTACTGTATTTTTGGAATAAAGGGCTGTTTACTCAACAAATACGCTTAAAATATAACATTTTTAACAGTATATAACCCAATATACAATCTATTGCTTAATCAACTGCTTAATGAACTGCTACATCAATTGTTTATTTACATTCTTTACATATGAACCTTTTGAAAAAATATTTATAAGCATGAATACAGTTCAGTGTACTTAAGAGTTCATATTAAATTCATTCAGGTCAACAGTGAAATGTTCTTCCTCTTCTTGATATTTCCTCTATTTTTAACATTGAAAAGACATTTTACCCACAGCTGCAGATGGTCTGAAATAATACATCTTGCCTATAAATGTCATGCCTTACCTCAAAAGGTATTTCACTTTGCGGTTTATGAATTATAAAAAATGATGTGACATTGTACGTCAGCCTGAACTGACTCGGATTGGAGAAAGAAAAGTAAAGAAGACCGTAAAGATGAGTCAGTCCACTAAATCATGAAAACAAAAGATGTCCAAGTGTGCCTTGTTAAGGTCAGTGCTCAGTGCAGTCATATAGGACTTGTCCTGGGTTAATATGGAAAGATGAGCAACACATTTGCACCCAAGAGCTTGGTAGTTTGTAAAACAACCTCCAGGTGTGAGAGAGATGACCTAAGTCTTTTATAAGACCCCAGGGCAGACTTAGGTGCTCAAGCGAACAGCATGACACAGATGTGTCTCAGTGGGGTTACCAGAAGACCTTCTACCCCAAGACTCAACAACCCTCAGACATTTGGAAGTGTAAGAAGATGAACCTGTGTGTGCTCATGAGGCACACCTGCAGCCCACCCTTGAGCGATTTTTAAAATGGACCCTTGGTGCATTAAAGGTGCACCAAATGCCAAAGAAGCTAAGAGTTGGGTCAAGATGACAGGTCAGGTCAGGCCTTTTCCACCTATGTACTCAACTGGTGTAACATCAGGAAGGTCATGAATTAAGAATGTGGAGTTTTTCCCTATATTTTTCGGTCCAACGTTATTTGAAGCATTTATAACAACTAAAATTACAATAATTGTATCTCTTACCGTAAATATTTTTGTAGTAGTTTGCTCATTCTGACTTGACAAAACTTTTGCTTTTCTTCGGCTCAGTCTCAAGCTCTCAATTGATGGAGGCATCACAAATACAACATAGGGTTTAAACTCAGAGGTGTACAAGGTTGTTATGACCTGTTAGAGAATGGAGAAAAAATTGTGAAAGAATGACATACAGTGAGCAAAATGGCAACATATGTGTTCCTGGACCACAAAACCAGTCATATGTCACATGGGTATATTTGTAGGAAATAGCCACTGCATGGGTCAAAATGATAGATATTTTTTCATGCCAAAAATCAATAGGATATTAAGTAAAGATTGCGTACTGTAAATATATACAATAATATGCAATGCTAAGGACTTCATTTAGACAGCTTTAAATATTCTCAATATTTCATTTTTTTGCACCATCAGATTTTAGATTTTTAAATAGTTATATATCTGCCAAATATTGTCTGATGCTAACAAACCATACATCAATCGAAATCTTAATTATTTAGCATTCAGATGAAGTATAAACCTCAATTTTAAAAAATGATCATTATGATTGGTTTTGTGGTCCAGGGTCACATATGGAAACATATGGGATTTTTTCAGAAGTAACTTATTCAGTCATTGTCTAGTAGGAATGTGTTCATACTGTAACTGTTTCATTTCAAACCATTTTCTATGACTACACTAGACCATTTCCAAGGCCTGCAGCATCAGCCATGTATAAATTCAAATGTGTGGCCATAGCATGTTCGTTAATACAGTGAGAATGTGTTTATAAATGTTACAAGCTGATGAAAAAATAATCAGTCCACAGGAAATGTACCAACTGGAGTGGAGCTGACAGAATCTCCCCATCCAGAATGACATAATTCCTGCCCTTGAGTCTGTGATCCAAAGTCAACAAATATGACATGTAATATAGGTCTCCCTGGCTCTCGCTCACTCTGTTTATCCCTGTTTCACTCTTTCCTCTTTTGCTCATGCTTCTGGAGAAAGGCACAAATTGTGGTATTTGTATCCTATAGTGCATGTGTGGTTCTTTAGTAATATGAAATGAAGTCCTGGAAGTGGGAGTTATTGTTGTAGAGCCCCGTGCATGGATCTTTTAATCTTTTAATAACACGTTACTCACATGCGGCTTCACAGCCAGTAGGCACACCTTGCTCTCCGCTACAACCTTGCGCACTGAATCCAGACTCATACCATAGTAGTTCCCTTTATATTCTCCATAGTCCAAAAATCTAGATGAAACATTTGAAAGAGCATGAAATATGGGGAATATAGTGATTTTGATCATATTTTTATGTATGTTACACAAATGAAAGCCACCAGTCACCGCCAGCATTTTTGATGATTTTCACCTAAATTTAACAGCTTTCAGAATATTTCCAGCTATGCATACACTACGCACACACACACACACACACACACATCTTTGCACAAACACACATTTTGTGTTTCCATCTTTTATGGGGACTCTCCATAGGCGTAATGGTGTTTACACTGACCCTACACTTACCCCTTACAGGAAACTATGTGCATTTTTAGATTTTCAAAAAAAACTTAATTCTGTATGTTTTATAAGCTTGTTTCCTCAAAATTGACTGGTATTCCAACACAGTCTCACAAGCAATTCGTACATATTCGTACGAGGTGCCAAATTTGTGCCAATTCGTACTAATTTGTACGACCTCACTCGTACGATTTCATACGATTTGTCTAAAATCACATGATGGGTAGGTTTAGGGGCGGGGTTATGTTTAGGTTATTTGTACAAATTTATACGAATTAGACACCTTGTAAAAAACGTACAGATTGCCGTAAGATTAGGTTGGTTAATTGATATACAAAGCGTATTGTTTTTACTGGGCTTTATCTTTAAGTATTTAATTCTTTCATAGATTTTGACAACTTCATGCTATCTTCAGTCTAAACTTATAAACAAGACGGTCTGTTCACACTTGGTACATGTTTCATCTGATAGATTTTGTGTACTCATGCACTTCACCAATTCGGTGCAAAAACAATCCAACAAAACTTTGTTGTTGTTGTTACTGGCTTGGTGGCGTTTCTGTGATTGTAATCTTAAGACAGCACAAGAAAGGCTATTATTGTGCTGGCAATGTGATTTAACTTCCTCCCTCCCTCTGCCTGCCACTGAACCATTACAGTCAGGGTACCAGCAACTCGGTTAATTACCAGCTCCTATTCACACAGAAGACATGAATGCGCTTTGTTGACACTCTCATTCCACCTTGACAGAGCGTTCTTCCAGTCTTTATGGTTCATTGGTTTTCCCCTTTGCTGGTTTTCTGTCTCTCACAGATTCCTGGTCAGTTGCTGCAGTTAAGAGTTTGCTGGTACATTAGCAAGAAAAGGACATGCATACCACTTTCCTGGAGTTTAGCTAAAGCGTGAAGAATAAGTTGAGATGAAGGAGGGCTTTTGTAGCTTGATGTGGTTTATACTTCCTCTGTTTCCTTTTACATTCCAGAACATATTATCCAGAGGGGCTTGCATTTCCGCATATGCTGCGGGTATTTGAGGGGTAAGAGATGGTGAATATGATAATAACATTATAATAAAAGCAATAACAAACACACAAAAAGCCATTATCAATACTTTACCCCATTTAGCACAATGAAGAACTATATTAATATATTACTATATTATCTTACTATATTAACCCTCTGAAGTCGGCCGCCACGCCGGCGTGATTTGGGTCTTTTTTTTCTTATCAGTGAAAAAAGACACTAATACAGCTCTGTTGATTTTGCAACTTGATTTTGCAACTGTATACGCAACTGTATTTGCATAAAAGATTAAAATATTAGAATGAAAGTTAGTTTTATCATAAAAACATGATATTGATATTCAAATGATATAAATAGCATGCAGTGTTACATGTGTGTATTTTATAGCAATTTGTTAATTTTATAAAAGCTGTTAGACACTGGAGACAGTGTATTGTGAATATACTCACTTCTAACAATAAAAGCCTAATATAGGCTACTCTTTAACCATGACTGCATTCACAATATAGCTCAACTTCATATCTTATTGATTGTTCTCAAAGACCTCATTGGGTTTAATGTATCAGTATACAATGACCTTCATCAAGTTCTAATCCTTAAAAGAGAAAATACTTTTATGTTTGAATAATTAAACATTATATATATAAAATTTTTATATATTTTAAATTATACATTATATTTTGAAGGTTTGAAAACATTTAAAAACATGTCTAAACTGTTAAATTCAACTAAGACCAAGACAATAACATCACAATTACTGTAAAGATGCTTTCAAACAATGTGTTTTGTGAAAAGCACTGTAAAAATCATTCAGGTTTGTCTCAAAATATGACGACATTCAGACCGGGTGTTTTACTTTCAAATCTTACTTTCCAAGTTTTCAAATGAAAAGAAACTATTTTATCATTGAGACTTTCAGCAAAGTAATGAATAACCTCAAAAGAGCTCAAATAAGCAGCATTTCTGTAGGCCTGTTTAAATTTTCTTTTATTTGTTTGCTACGTGAATATTTGTTTAGTCAGAACAACATTCACGTACATTTTACACAGAATTACAAAAATGGAAATGAGAGGAAACTAAGAACATTTTCAGGCTCGAACCCATACAAGCCATATAAGACCTTAGTTAAAGAGTGTATCATATGAAAAGCATTACATTTGTGTACAATCATCTAATAAGCATCAAGTGTCATCAACAATGAAACAATTCAATGGCAAGCATACAGTTTTCAGCAGCTCAGATCAATCCTGTCACTCACACTATACACCTTGAGTTCCTGAAGACAGTCCTGACATTCCCTGAGGCAGACTGACATCCAGAATGTTCTGTAGGTGTTTTATGTAGCTTATGGCAGCCCGTAGTGTCTCTACCTTGCTGAGTCTTTTATCTTCAAATTCCTGTGGCAAATGTTCACGGAGTCTTGCATAGCCCTCATTGACACATCGAACTCTCTGCCGCTCTCTTTCGTTACGTTTGTGGATAAATGCAGGTTCCAAAGAGTAGTTGTGCACACTGAAGTTCCCGTGGTAGGACAGGTAGGAAAAACATCCAAAGTACCGTTGACTGCTGACTTGCTCTTGGCAATTCTCCGGATTTTTCAGTGCATCTTTGAAGGGAGAATACTGGTGGTTCAAAGATAAGCCAAATGTCAAGGGATGAGACACTATGTCCATGACACCGTAATCTGATCCCATTTCTTTGAGGTGGAAAAAACATTAAAACATTATATTTCCTCCAATTTATGAAATTTTAATTAGGACAAATAATCTGACAAATACACTTACTTTGCAGAACACTTTGTAGTCTGTCTCTGTAGTTGACCTTAAACATAAAAAGGCAATGCTGAAGTTTTCGTCTTGGGTTCAGTCACCATATTATCATCTTTATCTTCTGTCAGCAAGTAAAAACTTCTTTTTTCCCCCCTTCTTTCCTCTTATGTGGGCAGGTGAATGAAGTAATGTAAGTAGGAGGATGTCTTCTGTTCTCTCTGAGACTATAATCTCATCATTAGCATACTTCTTGCAGAGAAACACGCCTCTGTGTACTGCATGATATTCTGTGTTCGCTTTTCTGTTAAATTGCTCTTGCAGAATTATGTAAAAAAAAAAATTTAATTCCTATAGTGAACAAATTAACAGTGAAGATACAGATACATGTAGTCAGTGGAAACAAATAAAAATAAAAATGAAATGAAAAATTCCTTCTGGTGAAGAAAAGTAAAAGAAAACAAGTGTTCGCCTTCTGTATCCAAAGGAATTATTTGCATGCATGCATGAATGAAACAAAGTTTAAGTAAACAATTTTAAAACCAGTTAAAAACTAACTTTCCTGTCCTCTGTGTTTTAAGTGTTTAAGTGTTTTAAGTTTTAAAATGAACATCAGTTCAAACTCAGTTTTTTTTCTTTTTCAAAATTTATTATGATGACATTTGATGTCTTAAAATTATATCTTAATAAAAGATTTAGGGAAAAAAATATTTGATTGCTGATTTGATTGCTACTTTGCCCATCTATTATTTTTTTGTGTCTCTGAAATTTTATTTACACATTGCATTTATATGCATGAAACTGACAAAAATAAACATAGTTTCCACGCACTTAAAACATAACTTACTCCTTCTATGACATTGCTCGCACACCCTGAGTATATGTTGTAATAAAGCATAGGCTACCTTTGTAATAAACACTTACACAGACTTTTTTTAGTTAATTTACAATACAATAATTTATCTTTAAACATTTTATATTTTTTTAAATAGTGTAGCCTATATGACATGTACTGTAGAACTATGAAACTATGCATATTTTTTTATTTATTTAATTTTTATTATTATAAACAAACACCCAGGTCTAAATCATCTGTAGTCATATGGCTAAGGGTGTCTAAAAGCATGAAAGACAAAACTGCAAGGGGTATACAAACAAACCTGTCACGAAAAACAAACATAAAATAAAATACAAATCTGCTGTATGTGTAGCTTGTCCAGTACTGTGCAGCATGATAGTAAGAGCAACAGTGCGCTGTTCTGAATCCAATCCATTCCTTCCAGGTCGTAGTGAAAACACATTCGCCTGGACTGGATTGTGGATTGTGGATTGAGGCAGTGATTGGAGGATATGTTGGGAATGAGAACTGGAGGAGGCTGGGAAACAAACAGGGAGTGTTGTGTGGACTAGAGGCCGCGGTGTTCATATTATACGCATCGATATCGCAAAATGATCGAATAAACGGCGCGTTTAATTGCAGTGCACAACTAGCGTGCAGGGAAACAGAAGACGATATTTCCCCGCACATTTTTACTAAAGATAAACCACATCAATCAAATCCAGCATGCGGCATTTTACGCGCTGATCTTGCATCCGAAATGAACACAAGCGCGTCTTGAGAGACACTGACATATCTGTGGTATCGCTCACTCACGGTGATTCTAACTGGATTTGTGAAGACCTTAGACATTGAAAGCGTTATTTCATTCATTCACATATCGCACGGATACTGAAGATCAATCGGTTGTATATTATTTTGGGTTTATTTGAGTGACAATAAAAGACTCGTCCAGTTACAAGTGATTCAACACCACAGGTGAGACGGCATGCATTGATGTAACAATCCTAACGTTACAACCAAAATCATCTGTAAATCATAGTATTTGAATGGTTGTTTCTTTATGCCGCTAAATGGTATTATGGACTCATCCTTAAAAACTCTATTTAAACACTTAACACCCTCTCATTTTATTCGCTCGCGAACAGTGTTCAACAAAGGACATGTATGTTTGCGTCAATTGCCCTGAACCGCGAGCGTAATCATTTTTATATCAAATCACCACTCATTATGTGAGGGAAATACATTTTAAACATTTTTGTAATAAAATGGCCGACTCCTTCTATTTTGCTAGATCTAATTTCTTTATTGTACCTGCGACATATAATTTTTTATTGTCTTTGCGCAATAAATATTGAAATAGTTTGCAAACACTGGGTTTACCATGAAACACTTATTGTGTGGATACAACCCACCTCAACATAATGCTTTCATTTGTTTAAATGTTACTAATTTACAGTTTTACTGCATTATTAGTATTATATCGTATATTTAGTAGTTTCAGACTTTGTGGGTATCATTGTGGGTATTTCAGTCACCTGAAGTAGTGATCGTTTCTTTAAGATAGTCCTATAAGTGCGATAATATTTACATTGATTTTTCATTGTTTGATTTTTGAGTGAAGGGCTCTTCAAACTTAGGCTACTGAGGCTTTGGATTAGATTTGTTAATTGATTGCTTGAGTATATAAATATTTGTACTGCTTTTTCTAGATTAAACAATACAACAATACAATTTTTCTATATTAAATGTGGAAATGGAAATTCATAACTGTGTGTTTGATTGTTAGCCAGATCTACAGTGTATTACTTTTGCATGAAAATATTAGGCAAAAAGTTTTTCAGCTTCAATTGCAAAAAGACTTTCCTCTGGATTCACAGACAAGGTTTAAGCCTAGTCCTAGACTAAATGTAAATCTGAACTTTTTTAACTGAAAGAAACTTGCACTGACTGATCTTAAAACATGTCAGTGTCTTTGTTTTGTCTCAAGATTCACATCAGCAATGCATTTTTCCAAGACATTTTTATAAAAATTACTTAAACACACAGCACTACCGAAACTCTTCGAATGTTCCTTGTCTGTTTGATTGTTAAATTAATCTTTATCTCACATCTGTACATGTACAAACTACTAGCCTACTACATTTACTGTAAACTTTACTCTGGTGTAAAGCTGCTTTGCAGTGATATGTATCATGAAAAGCGCTATACAAATAAATTAGAATTGAATTGAATTAAATGTCCTAATTGAATTATGGCCTAATCCTGGCCTAGGCAAAGACCTGTCTATGAAACTGGGCTATTATATATTTTTAATTCTTTATACCACTAGTTTTAAACCAAAAGTTAGAAATGTTTAAATTAAGGTTGGAGTTAAAGCAAGGGGTGTCAGGTCATCGCAGTTTTATGGTAAAGCAGCTTAATTGTATGAAAGCAGTACATAAACTGTACTGGCAGGAATATATGGTGTTTATTATTGCTATACTATTATAATGAAAGAAAATATTTATCTGTATTTTTAGTTCATAAGCTGGGTTTTGTACAGGTTTAGTCTCAGCAGCATGATCATACAGTATTGATGCTGTGCATTTCCACAGCTTGAATGTTGTCTTTAGTGCTGACACAGCAGCTGCTGAATCTAAGGCAAAAGCAACCTCATGATGAATGTTTCCGTTTATTCTTTAGCACTGCAGTAAGAAGTTTTTATTTAGCAATTTTGACTTATTTCCAGGCAATTGGAAGATATAAAGTCAGAATTGTGAGATATAAAGTCAGAATTGTGTAATATAAAGTCAGAATTTTGAGTTATAAAGTTATTTCTTAACAGGCTTCCTAGGTTACAGATCTTGACAGCTCACTGAAAGGTTTAGGTTTGAATTTAGGTGCACTCTCAGAAACACAGGTATAGAAGCTATCACTGGGGATGTACATGTTTGCACCAGGTTCATATTAGAACCTAATAAGTACAAAAGTGTAACCTATGAAAAGGTATTGCTCCAGTTTTTGTACCTTTATTTCTGATAGTGTAGTGTGAGTTGTTTTTATCACACTATATAATTTATAAGTCAAAATATAGTTAATTGTCTGGTTTGTTTCATTATTTTCTTTTTATTTTGGAAGCTTGTCCCTGTCCCAAACAACATATACACTTACCAACTTAAAATCTTGATCAAACAGCTTTACATTATGAAAGTTAGCAGTTTGCCTTTTTAGGGGGCTTTTATGCTTCTTTTGTTCAGATAGGACAGTGATGACAGAAAGAGCTGGATTGGCAAAGTACCTTGAGATGGAATTGCCGTGAGTGTAGTCGTGCTGTATGTTGACACATTATTTTTGCAATGAAAATAGCCTAAGATGCAGACACATTAACCATGAGGCTTTTGGTTCAGACACATTATAAATCTTTTGAAGCAAAAGATTGTATATTGATGTTGTAAACGTATTTGTGCTACCACTAAAACTTTTTTATTTAATTTTTTACAGTATGCCATGCACCCTCCGTCCAGACAGCTGATGCCCACATAGAGGTCTCTGATCAGACACCCTCTGGCTACAGAGGATGCTGGGAATGTGTCGCGGGCGCAGGAAGTTTGTGGCTGCCTCCCTCGCCCTGATCTTTATCCCAGCCCTCACCTGGCTCTATCTGTCATCCGCAAATTTCACAGGTATGATACCGTACATCACAAACACATTTTTATTTGATAACATAAATGAAACATTTTGGAAAAGAAATACGTGAATAGTTTACATTAATACATGAAACATGAAGAATTGTAATAGGACTATTCTACACACTTTTACACTGCATTAATGTACTAAGTTCTATTCAGGAGCAATATATTCTTGAACACAATAGATGTACATGTGCTCTTTCTTGCATATACATAACGTGTAATAAATCAAGGTAAGATCTTATTGTGTGATTTGTAGTTTTTTTTTTTACTGTTGATTTAAGGGCTTTGTTGCTTATTTGCAAGCTTTTTTAGCTGGCATGTACACAAAAGTACAACCGTAATAAGGGTTACAATGTTTCTACGCACACTTTACAAGTGAGATAAAAGATAACACAATAAATCCCTATCCATTCATTCTGATCCTTAACTGTTATGTGCTTCCAGAACTCATCCCAGAGTTATATCCCCTCCTTTCTAACACCATTTACTTTGCTGAGAATAGATTTATATGATGCAATTTCCACCACTGCATAGGCCCAATCTTTCAGTTCTGGGCCATCTGTCAGTGTCTTAGAATGATCCTACTCACTTTTGTTTTACCATAATAGCAGAATGTAAACATTTTATATCAGTGAAGCCAACTGTGTCGAAGTGGCAAATTGATGAGATTACTGAAACCAGTTTTTTGACCCTTCTCCTCTGTGTCTTCATCTGTAATTTTGTAGGGGATAATGTTTCATTTGTAACTATCTTTCTTGTTAATTTAGTATTACCAGCATTGAAGAAAATGTATTTAAAAAAGGCTTTAAATATTTGACGTGTGAAATAAAGGCTTATTTTGCCTTGATGCAGAAGCAAGATGAGTTCATGCATGAATGCTTCTTGTTACAGTTTTTTTGTTGTTGCATGTTGTCTAAATATGATTTGTTTTTGAAAAAGTGCATTCTCTAAAATTAGTTTTTTAAAAGTTTTTATTTACCAAAATGACGGTCCAAGTAACCTAAATTATCATGTTGCAACAGGGTTATTAAAGTAGACATCATAGAAAAAATTCTAAAACAATTTTATATGCTATATACTGTACATTAATGGGTCCAATAAATAATGGATGAAATGATCTTAAGTTGTAATTGTTTTATCTCTGTATTGTAATTGCGACTGCAATTCCCATTATCTTTTGTAATTTCCGAAACAATTCCTTTATTGTCAAAACAATACATTTACACAACATAATTTCACACCAATACGTTGCTAGCTACCTATAATCAGCTTATTGAAATCTTCTATGTATATGCATTTTACATATACAGTACATATGCGTTTTTGTCACATTAATTCATTAAACATAAATTCATATTTGTCTTTTATCTAAAAAACACAAACATGCTTTTTTGCTCATCTACTAACATTCTACCAGCATCTCAGATTCTGGCTAAAGTTTTGTGTAATGTGCTGAAAAAAGTAGTGATATAAATATGTTCCTGTTCAATCTGCTAGTCTTGTATTTTCTAGTTGGTAAAGTACTCTAGGGCTATTGAATCATTTTTACACAGTGTGCTGAATGGAGTCATTCTAGCCTGTCTAAAATTGATGATTTACTCCAGTGGCTTTTAATGAGTTTGGGCTGAAAGTTAAATGTCTTTGCTGTCACTTTATTAACTGTGAATTACTTATTACGCCTCCGATTCATGCTCACTGATGTTGAACAGCTCAAATAATAATGTATTGAAGTTTGTTTCTCTAGGGTCATTCTTGAGTGTTCTCGCCGTACATTCTAATATCTTACTTGTTAAAAGCCAGTTTGTGCTGAATATCCTTTTTAAATACAAATTTATTAAAAGTAATTTGGTTTTGTACAGTATTGCTGCTTTCAAATGGTAAGCAAACAGTTTTTTGTGAAACCTTTTAAATATCACTCCAGCATGCAACCTCTGTAATAACCACAATTATTGATCAATAATAATAATTGTTCGTGTCATACTATTAATTATGGTTGTAAAATCTCACATGGTGATGCTACAAAACCTAATGGTATTAAATCAACTGAATTAACTGAATCTAACTTGTGACATTGTTGTCTTGTTAGCTGGTTAACAACAGGATTCAGATTTGCGTCATATTTAAAGTTTAGAAAAATTACGTTTCTGTGTAATCCTGTGAAGATGCTTTGAAACAATCTCAACAGTACAAAGCAGTATCAAATATGACTTAATAGTCAAAATTATATACTGTGATATTTTAAAATGAAGTCCAAAGGTTTGTAAATTACTCAAATTTGAAATAATTTTATTTAATGTTGTCCAGAAAAATTGGGAAAATAACCTCTCTTCTGTTCTTCAGTTTGTGGGAAAGAACAATTGATTTCGTATTAATACAGAAGTGTTATAAATAGAGCTGATAATAAATGATCAGTTTGCTTAAGATTTGTGCAGTATGTGTTTCCAATATGTTGTTACACTAGTATGGAAGAGAAATTATTAAAAACTGAAAATAAATGATACTGTACAGTCAGATGGTATGAATAAAGATACTGTATTAATTTGTGTAGTTTTCTGTAGTTTGAATGTAGCTGTCTTGTTTTATTTTAAAAGGAATTCAACAATTGATTGAATTGAAATGTAATTGTAGGCTAGGGATTAAATGTGAATGTCCTGCAAGACTGAACCTTGTTCTGGATTTTAAATGCACTGAGCACTTATTTTTTAAGGTTTTAACAGTAAAAGATGAGGTTACTCACTTTATTTCGATAGTACATAATGACATTCTATTATGTAACACTATAATTCGTTAGTCCACTATACATATTTGACTAATAGTAAGTAACTTTGTAACTACAGTACATGTCAACTATATTTCAAGTAATTCTTGTTAATTCACAACTACATGTCTACTAACTCTCAGAGTAGACTGTTAGTGTAGGTTTGCAGTTAGAATAAGTTGACATATACTTGCATAGTTTCTGATAGTCAGTATGTTGTATGTTGTGGACCCATCAAAATAAAGTGCTAGAAGATATTAAGCAGACAGGCTACTAATACTCTAATGGCTGTTAGTTGACATGTAGTTGCAAAGTTACTTACTATTAGTCAAATATGTATAGTGGACTATCGAAATATAGTGTTACCAAAGTTGATTTCATGTATCTCAGCGTGTAATAATCTTTATATATATATATATATATATATATATATATATATATATACACAGTGAATTAATTTGTAGTCTTTTTTACAAGAAAATTTAGGAGTTTATTTAATTGTATTCGTAAAAATGTCTAAATATGAAACAAATGCACAAAACATTATATTTGTGTTTATAAGATATATTTTATAAAATATTTAATGTGCTCATGTGTGATTGTTTAAAAGAATCTGTTTAAGACTCCTTAAAAAAGTGACATCTGCAGTCCAAAAATGGACAGCTGTCAGATTTAGTGAAGTACAGATGTTTAGTTATCCTCAATTCTCTTTGTGTTTTGCCCTCAGTCAAACCTCTGCCTCTGTCGCCGCTGGATCCTCAGTCATCTCTGCTGATCGGAGCGGCCGCTGAGCATCAGGGTTTGGAGCTGCGAATACGAGATGTGGAGGAACATAACCATGCGCTGCAGAGAGAGATTAGCCTGCCGCCCAGGGTTCCAACCCATAGCAGCCATCATAGCAACAGTCGCCAAGGCAACCATTTACACACCCATTCCACAGAAGAGGGTACAGGTGATAGCGAGGCTAAAAAAGGAACAGCCTCGGGTAACAGTTCGGACTGTGTGCCTCAGCCTGTGGTGAACAAATGTGAGGTTAGTATTCTGAATCAAGAATTTACACTGAACAGATCCACACATTATAAAGACCCTAACACTGACTCGTCCTCAGATTCCTCAAATCATATGTTTTGTTGAGGAGAGGTTAGGGCTGGGCAGTATATTACATGATGTTCATGCGCATCTCATCAATAAAGCTGGTTCTTTGATTAGTGGTAAGTCACCTGTTTTCAAATAGCGGTAGTTAATACGCTGAGCTGTGCACAAGCTACGCAATATCATGTTCAGTTTCGCAGGTGATTCATTTATGATACTGAAACCGATATTGCGTAGCTTGTTAGTGATCTATGGCTCTGTGTATTAACTGCTGCTCCGTTTGAAAACCGGTGGAAATTTATTGCTAATCAAAGAACTGGCTTTACTAAAAAGATGCGCATGAATATGTTGTGCGATATAACGCCCAGCCCTAGGAGAGGTGTGCTGATACTTAAAGGGCTACTCCACCTCAAAATAAAATAAAAAATGTCGTTCTAAACCTGTAAAAGTTTGTCCATCTTTGGAACACAATTTAAGATATAGTGGATGGAAACCGGGAGGCTTGTGACTATGTGTGTTGCAGCTGACACTGAAGATCGTACACTCTTTGCGTGCAGAATTACTCTTCAAAATGACACTACGGTATACAAATTTGTTGACTAGTCATTAATTTGTTTTCTTTCTGTACAAAAAGTATTCTCATTGCTTCATAACCTTTTGGTTAAACCACTTTCCAAAGTATCTTAAATTGTGTTCAGAGGACAAACAAAGCTTTTACGGGTTTGGAATTATCAGGCGGCAGAAAATTACTGTTTTTAAGTAGAACTCTATGGAAGCCATAGAAGAAAAACATTTCTGACAAGAAAAATCAGCTTGTCATTCTCTATTTTCTCCCGGCTCAGAGTTACCAGTTTACACATTTCCCTTCACTTGTTACCAGTGTTTTTGTGCCACCACAATGCGTGTGCAGCAGGAAATAAAGTGTGAAGTGTACTTCACAATGTTCTAGGCTGCTTCAAACTGTTCTAAATACTACTTGTCTTTCTCATCACAGACCATTCATATTGCCATTGTGTGTGCGGGGTACAATGCAAGCAGAGATGTTGTCACACTGGTCAAGTCAGTTCTGTTTCACAGGTAAATTTAGAGTTTGTCTTTCCACATGCATAGTATATTCATTGAGCAGTATTTGTTTGCTTATTTAACTAAACTAATTCATACACATTTTAAAATATTGAGGATAACATACACAAAAAGCCATAGGCTTATTTCCATTGTGGCAGTCGGTATTTTAAAAATTGACAAACAAATCATAAATAGAGTGCAATTAACATCAAATTCAGAACTTTACAGAAAACCTCCTATACATCAGTGATAAAAAAGACATTTTTAAAGGGATAGTTCACCAAAAAACGGAAATTCTTTCATTAATTACTCACCCTTATGACCTATTATTTTAATAATAACAATGCCCTTACTACCTTTCTGGACCTTGAAAGTTTCAGTTGTTTTGCTGTCAAGTTTGAGTGTTTGAGTACTTTGCAAGTCTTATTGACCAGACTGAAATTACCTTTCATTCTACAATACAGTGTAAAAAGTAGTAAAGCTAGAGTCAGGTCTCATCATCAGCTTGACTGATATTACTCTCTGCTTTTTACATGTAGTGTATAAAATTACTTTTCACTCTTTTATCACATGCAGTCAAATAACTTTATTATGCTGTTACAGCTTGATTGTGGTGCCAGTATTGCACTCATCTTAGACTGTAATGATAAAAGCAATGACATTGATATCTTTTATTCATAATGCTATTTCAAACTAATGGTTGAATTTCAAAATATCCTGGCTTTTTGCTTATAGTAAAAAAGTAATGAAAAGTAAGTAAATGATCTCAGAAGTAATTTTTTGGGTGAACTTGTAAATAGGTAAATGACAGGAAATGTTCTCTCTGTGTGTCAGACGTAACCCACTCCACTTCCATTTCATCACGGACTCTATCGCTCGGAAGATCCTAGCAGATCTCTTCCACACTTGGATGGTGCCAGCAGTTCACGTCAACTTTTATGACGCTGATGAGCTGAAGGTTGGTCTGTAAAGCTCACATTTTCAGCAGAACCGACCAGCTCTGAAATAAATTACATCACTAAGCAGTTTTTTTTAAATGAATCACTCCTTATGCTTGGAATATTATGTAGTCATAACAATATCTCTTCACACCAGTAGCCAAGTTGGTCGTATCAGACCAGAAGTAAGCATCCCTATGCACATGAAGTACATTTAAGTACAATCTTGTTACGCTTTATTTTATGTATGTGCACTTGAATTAATAATTACATTGTGTAAAGTCTGCAACACATATGTATCTGAAATTATCTGCATGTATATATTTTAAATATATTTACATGTATATTCATATAATGTATATTATTTATAAATATATTGAATATATAAACAATGTTTCTTAAATACATATATGCATGCATATTTATTAATAGATAACAAATATACACAGTACACACAGATATATAATCAAAAACCTTTATTTTGAATGTGATTAATTGTTTAACAGCCCTTTTTTTTAAATTATATTTGCTCTTTTTGTGTTTGTCAGTCTGAGGTGTCTTGGATCCCTAACAAGCATTATTCTGGCATTTATGGCCTAATGAAGCTGGTGCTGACCAAGACGCTGCCCTCTGATCTACAGAAGGTCATCGTCTTGGATACTGACATTACCTTTGCCACGGACATTGCTGAGCTGTGGGTCGTCTTCCACAAGTTCAAGGGTATTTTTTTTTCTTAATATTCAATTGTATGTTTTTTGTTTTTTTTTTGTAATTCACCAGTGTTTTTAATTAAATAATGCAAGAACCTTCAGAAGATAAGAAAACCTATTAAAAGTTGTGTGCGTCCCTCAGAAACACTTGCCATAACAAGATGTTTTGTCAGACATGACAATCAATAATGTTCAATGAGGAACGTGTTTGCAGCTCAGATCAATAATGTCACAGATTATTCCACCAGACACTGACTGCAGCAACCCCAGTCAAATATGCCAATGATTTCTGTTATGCACCAGCCTTTGTGACTAACTACATTTGATCTCATGCCTGAAGCTTTATCAACAGAGGAATGGCCCGTGATTTGAATATACATACATCACGAACCAGATACGGGTGGGCGACCTGTACCGGCTTTTGACATGAATTCCTGTTGCTTAGAAACGAAACCACACTCTAATCTTGTTGAATACATTTGATGGCATCTTAAAGGACTGATGCTAGGAAAGCTAGAGATGTACTTGTCCTATTGACCATTTGTTTTGATCTTCATGTCATGTAGTGCGACTCCCCAAATTACTTTTTGCCTTTTGAGATGTATACACTCACATGTATTCAATGTTTAAGGAAACTTACTTTCTTAGTTGAAAAGTTGAAAATATTAGGTAACACTTCAGAATAGGGGTCCAAAATAATGCATTAGTTAAGCATTAATTAATGGTTAATTTGTTCACAATTA
>JAUCNO010000753.1:1575328-1595010 GCA_032353835.1 Enteromius viviparus
CTGGTGGTCCCAAAATTAGCATAGCTTAGCATAAATCATTGAATCCGATTAGACCAGCTAGCGTCGCACTATAAAATTATTAAAGTGTTACTATATTTTTACATTTATTTAAACCTATTTAAAACTTGACTCTTCTGTAGTCGCATTTTGTACAAAGACTGGCGGAAAATGCAAAGTTGTGGATTTTCTAGGGTGATATGAGTAGGAACTATTCTCTCATTCCGGCGTAATATCAAATTCCTTGATTATTACGCCAGAATGAGAGAATAATTCCTACTCAATTCCTATGTGGTAAGAGTGTCAGAGATACAGAATTTAAATTTGGAAATATGACAAGATGATAAAGGTAGCTGCAAACTGAGATTTTAAAAGACAGGCTATACAACAACATGTGAACTAAAGCATGGCAAATTAGCTTGGTGCTCGAGGTCTTGTCTCTGTAGCCAATGGCAACCTCTTCATTACCTTAATGCTTTGTAGTATTTATGAATTGTTAGGGGCGACATAGCATTGGGATACTGTGAACTTGTTAACGAGAAAATACATTTAGTTTTTCCTTAAGCACCAGGCATAACTGTTTTAAAATGCTCATTAGGATCATAATACCATAATTTGCCATGGACGTCAAAGATGAGAGAGCTCTTCAGAGGCAAAGAAATGCACAGTCAAAACTCGATTTGTTTTTATGAGTAATGGTTTGTTTAGCATTTGTTTTGGTTGTTGGTTTGCTCAATTGCGTCCATGCCACTTGATTAGTCATGCTTTAAACTGCTGCTGTTACTGCTGTTGTGTATGTTTGTGTGTCAGATTTTCACCCACTCAGCCTCAAGCATGATACAGAGAGAAAATTAACCTGTTGAGAAACAATAGAGCTGTAGATGGGGAAAAAGCCATCTGTTTTATCATCAAACACTTCAGACAGACAGGACCCAAAATAATTCAGTTTACTGAATTGCAGTAGAAGATCTTTTCTTTCTGGTTGCTCAGATTGTAGTCTTGTGGGAGACAAGTGATTTTGCTAAATGAAGAAAAGAATTCATAAAGTTGATAAATTAAAACATTCAAATATTACTGTAGAGCTTGTAGGAGAAAATTAGCTCAAATATACAAATAAATCAAATCAGAATCATTAAGACTGTATAGGGAATTTGAACAGAATCACTGTTTTACTATATTAAAATCCAGATTAAAGTGTAAACAGTATTTATAAGCACAGTAGCAAGATCAGGAGTTTAAGACATTAACTTGTAAGCACAAAACACAAGATACTTCTCTTTTCAATTGTAAATATGGCTTTATTGGATATACCTAAGACACATGGGGCCTGTTTCAGAAAGGAGGTTCAAACAACTCAAAGTTTAAACTTGAACTCTGAGTTAATCAACCCAGAGATTAAAAACTCAGAGTTTTCGGTTTCAGAACAGCTGATCTGAGTAAGGTCAATCAACTCTGAGTAGGCTAACTCAGAGTTAAGCATGTCTAAAAAGCCATTATCAATGGAGCACAGATATTACGAGTCACCATGGCAACATCTGAAAAAAAGAGGTTGCCATTTTTTCTCCAACTTGATGTGCTCATGCTGTTACAGCATATTTAAGTATAATAAAAAATAAGTAATGTAAGGTGTGACATTTATTGACTTTTTGACAATCTAGTTAGAGTACATGTCCCTGTTGAAGGTCAGTGAGCTAATTATTTGAAGCTAATATTAATATTGCACTAATATTAAAGGTAAAATTTAAAACTATGTTATTGAATCTAATTGTGATTGTCATGTAGGTACAATCCTGCAGGTATTAAAAGAACATGGCAGCAGCTGTAAATGAAATGTAAAAATGTAATTCAATCAGGTAAGGTTTGAGCACGTCAAGGTTTTTTTTTTGTTTTGTTTTTTAATACATACAGTGCATACAGTGGCCTTACTTACTCTGCATCCCTGATACAGAAAACTTCCATTAGCAAAGAAATGTAAGAGCACGGCCACGATTGGCGATGTTAGTGATGTAAGAACGGATTAGATTATGGATTTGCGAAACTGTAACGTTGTGCGCTGGTGCGTGCAGCAGAAAGAGCAGAGGACACGAACAAATGATCTACAAAGTATTTAATTATGTCAAAACTCCAAAAAATACAGAACATAACGCTGACGAGGCAGCAAAAGACACGCGAGGATCAGGTCACACAACGTACATTTTCAACGAGACATGACTTCTAACAGACAGACAGAGGTTTTTAAAGACAAACTAATCAAGACTAAAGTGAGGACAGGTGTCAAAAACAGGTGAAACGATCAAACAGAATTGGGCAAAACCAAACAGACAGGACCAAAATACAAACCAAAATACACAAAGACATGGGGGGGCACGAGACAAAGACGGGAACAAAATGTGACAGTAACTTAATTGATAGCAACGATAAACTGTAACGCTCAAACAAAAATGTAATGTTATGGGGTGTAACGGTGGTTGTCCAAAATTTTACTTGTTATTTAAGCAAAAAAAAAAAAAAAAACATTCCGATGGACACAGGAAGTGAACCCGGGTCACGCGTGTGCTGACGCTGTAATCAAACCTCTAGACCACGATTCAATGTATAAACCAGTGCTCAGACTTTACTTGACTTAAAGATGAAACCTGAGCCCAAAAAAGGAAAAAAAACCAAACACAATTATAACGCTCAGTACAGAAGAGGAGGAGATGTGAAGGTAGGTTCAAAAGGTTTATTGAATAAAATAGAAAGTCTTTGGATGGTAAGGGCAATGAACTTGTTCATTGTGGGTTCATCTGGGTGATTTGCACAGTTCCTGGATTTAGGACGTTTCGTTGGTGAGTCAAATCCTCTATGTGAAGAGCAGTGAATGGTGAACACTTCTGTGAATTAATACTAAGCTCTCATTCCTTCTTAGGAAGTTCTGGAGGACAGCGAGCTTTCTGGACGATAGTCTGTAAACACAGGTAAGCAGTGGACGGTAAGTATTCACAGGTAAGTGTTTTCTTAACTCACGTAGGTGCAGGTGAACTGTGCATCAGAAGACTTCAGTTTTCGTGGTGCTGGTGAACGATCGTTCAGGTGAGTGAAATGGGGTGAGTCAACACTGAAGAACGATCCTTAGAGGCAGAGACAATTGAGTTCGTTGAAATCGCTGGTTCACTTCGACTGCATGAAACATAGACTTGAGAGTACAATGAGCATTCGAGTGGAACATCAGAACAATATGAACTGAAAGCATGAAGGTGAGCAGTAGAGATGTTACCTTATTCATCGCCACTGTCATGCTGGTAAGCTGGGCTTTTATCTGCTTCACCAAATGACATCCAGCTGGCGGTGTTTAGCTCGTTAGCCTCTGTGACTGACTGCACTGATCTCATGATCACTATTTTAGATGAATACCAGAAGGTTTGTGACAGGTTTGTGTCCCACTTGACTGCAAAGTAAATTACGCTGTCAAGGTTCAGAAACACAGTGGTTTTACTTGAATGTTATGAAGTTTTTGAGAATACTTTTTGCATGCGAAGAAAAAAAAAATTAATCACTGTTCTATGTCCACTGTGCCACAAGAATGCACTACTTTTGTTCAGATCAAAGCATAAATATGCATAGAAAGTTTGCTTTTCATCTAAAATACTGTATTTTAAATTGAGTTACGAGGAAGAACAAAACATTTACTGGTTTGGAAAAATGGTGGTAAGTGATTAATTACAATATTTTTATTTTGGGGATGATTATGCCTTTAATAGCAAACTAAATCTCCCATAAAATTCAGTATTGAATCCCATAATTACATTTGTGTTAAATTTCTCACTTCAGGATTACAATATGCAATAATTTTTGTCCCACTAAAAATAAAATTAAATAAATGTTGTTTTAGGTCACTTGCCATGAAAGCCATCACTGGAGATATCAGTACGGCAAAATTATTTTCCCATCACCAAAATATGGGCTCTAACTAAGGTTAAATATAACGTGAATGCTATTTCCCAATTTGTGATTTGATTGAGTTGTAAATTTTATACTATAGTTATATAGGTTTTACATTTTCCCTAGTCCACACAGTCATCATCAGAAAAGAATATTTTAGAGGTGGAGCATTTCAATAAAAGATTAGAATTACTTGCACTAATCAATCCATGACAGTACTTTTTGAACATATAAACAAATCTTGGGTCAGTCATGTTGATTGTAAAGGGCATTTTAACAGGTAGACACATACAGAGATACAGATAAAGTGGCCACTTTATTTACTGCTACAAGAGGTGCAGCAGACAGACTTTAGAGCAAGATAAATACATTTCCCTTCTCTTGACATGATGAAGGGATGACTCAACCGTCTGTGATGCACAGAAGGGTTTAACCCCTTCATGAGCAGCAGGAGCAGGCAGGCTGCCCAGCGATGACAGCAGCTGCCGTCTGACTCCTCAAAAGAACTCCTATTATTGATGCTTTATGTAATGCTCACATGAGACGTACCATAAAACCCCCCAGCATCAAACCGGAACACATCAGAATGAAAACAAAAAGTAAATCAACAAATATTATGTTAACAATACATCATTATTATTATTAATAGTAATCATATTGTATATTCATCATATATTATACTGTAACAAATATTAAAAGCAAAAACAAATTAAAAAGATATATTTTCAAACATTGTTTCATATTTTTAAGGCAGAATAAAGGAGTGTGGCAAGAAGTATGCAGTAAAAAAAAAGTATAAGATGATACAATAGAGACAGAAATAATTTTTTAACATATTGTTGTGTTGTGAATATGAAGAATGATGCTGTGTTTTGTTGGTATATGCCCTTACATCAGATGAGATCTGCTGTCAGGACGCTTTACCTTCATAGCAGTGCACTCAGACCAGCCCTCACCGGCTAACTCTCTCTCTCAGTGCACAGATGCCACAGGCTCTCTCTGTTTGCTCTGAGTGCATGATGGTCAGCGTTAGTCATCCGCTCTTCTCTTCCCTGCAGGTACTTCAAGACTTTTTTTCTTTCCGACTTCTCTCTTGACTGCACAGAAAGGGCTCCAGATAATAGCCTAGTGTTTTAAAGGACTCGTGTCATAAGGAAACTCATTTTCTTTTTTTGAGATAAAGACTGTATTATTAAGGCCATGACATGGCTTTTTTTAACTGTGTTCCTTTAAGTTTACTGATGAAGTTAATAAAGTTTTTAAAGCACATACTGTAAAATTACGATAAATAAAAAAAATGAAGTGTGGCAAGGTATGGTAATCCAAACTCAGAATTTAAGCCCTGCATTTGATCTAGCTAAGCACACACATTGCAGTGAACACGCTGTAAGATTTTATTAAAGAAAATGGGGTATTTCTTACATTTAATTTACTTTATTTAATTAGCACTTTGGTTAATCTATGTAAATGAATCACAAAGATTTGTAAGGATATGATTATCCCAAATTTAAATATGGAATACACACTATTGAGCAATATGTCCAGCGTTTAGTGTATTTTAAACAGTTTGTGTTAATTTGTGATCAGCGAACTAATACAAAACTAGTGTTTATTCCTGTAAAGAGAGGGGAGCTTTAAGATCTGGGCAATATTTGACTTTACAATTACACATACAATATGATTCTTAATAATGAAACACAATTTATTGAACTATTCTATTATACATGACTAACCTAGGATTATGTAAACACATACACACACACACACACACACACACACATTCACACACGGTTCAGAGGATGAAAAGCAATTGTTTCTAAAAGTTCAAAAGCACTTGGAGCTAGTTTCTAGAATCATGACCAGAGAGAATTCACCAATTATCTTTAATCGTTAACTTTAGTTGCACCATTCAGCAAGAAAGGTTAGTTCCTCTTCAGGAACTTGAGCTGCGTCCAGCAGACGCTATGTGGAACGCCTCCAGCATTACGGCTCTGAATGTGTGTGAAATCAGACCAATGGAATGGGCCGACGTCATGTTGGTGACATCACCGGCTGGGAAGCATATGAGCACATGGAATGCAACCGGCATTTAGCATTTTGCCATACAGAAAAGCATGCTGTGACTGTGTGTGTGAAAGTGTCTGATTCTAGCGAGTTCACCAAGCAAAAAAAAAGGGGAAAAATGTCCAAATCCACTAAGAAAAGTGATCGCAACAACGACTCTGTGTACAGGTCAAAGCTGAGCCCCACACCAGCAAATTAGACGAGAGAAGATCTGCTCAGAACCTTCAAAACAGAGCCTTCGGGTGGCCCCCCAGCAGACACGGGTTTTGCCTCAGTACACGGCACCCGTCTATCTACAGCGCCCTCTGGAGGTAGCTTCATTTACCCTGCCAAAGATCCAGGGGATGAATGCCTTCAGCGAGTGTCAACCTCAGTCTCAGCCCGGCTCGGGAAACACCTTAGCGGGACTGAGGGCAAGTACATCAGGCACTCGCGGGGAACTGTCTGTGACGCCATCTGCGGGTGGTCCACATAATTACAACCAAGCAGGTTCTCTCTCTCAACTGCTAACTGTAGAAGGAGGTTACAGAATTCAGTTTGGGAAACCTCCGCGCTTCACGGTTGTATTACCAACACTTGCGCGCCAAGCAGGCTCTGGTGATGGAGCAAGAAGTAGACACATTACTAAGGAAGGAGGCCATCGAGGTGGTCCCTCCTCACGAAGATCAGTCCGGGTTCTACAGCCGATACTTCATTGTTCCAAAAAAAAGCATGGAGGGCTGAGGCCCATTTTAGATCTCAGACCCCTGAACCGCTCAGTAATGAAACTGAAGTTCAGGATGCTTACAGTCAAGCATGTTGTGTCACAAATCAAATCTGATGATTGGTTCATCACAATAGATCCAAAAGATGCGTACTTCCATGTATCCATTCATCCTTTACACAGAAGATACCTGAGGTTTGCTTTTGAGGGCAAAGCATACCAATATCGGGTTCTCCCCTTAGGTTTGTCCCTCTCACCCCGAACATTTACGAAATGTGTGGATGCAGCACTTATGCCACTGAGGCTTCGGGGCATTCGCATCCTCCATTACATAGACGACTGGCTTATACTAGCGCAATCACCGGAGGAGGCGAGGACACATCGAGATGTTGTCCTCGCTCATATGCAACGGCTGGGGCTGAGACTGAATGCCAAAAAGAGTGTATTGGAACCAACGCAGACAATTGCTTATCTCGGTGGGATATGGGACTCGGTTGCGATGCACGCTCGTATGATCCGTGCCCGCATCGAGCATGGTTCTTGGACCTGATGTCTCTGGTGGACGGCTCTCCATGGGAGATTCCAGTCAGAGGAGACCTCCTCTCACAGGCAGGGGGCACTGTGGTGCACCCCCACCCGGAGCTGTGGAAATTGTGGGTGTGGCCCCTGAGGGGCAGCTGTGGCAGCTGGTCTCTCAATCGAGGTTGTGGAGACCATCCTCCATTCCAGATCCCCAGCTACGAGGAAACTATATGCCCTAAAGTGGAATGTCTTTGTCTCCTGGTGCGGAGAACATCAGCACGATCCAGTTAACTGCCCGATCGGTACAGTGCTGAAATTTCTGCAATATAAGTTTTCCACAGGGGTTGCCCATTCCACACTTAAGGTCTATGTGGCGGCGATTTCGGCTTACCACGCCTTAGTGGATGGACACACAGTGGGAAAAGACCCCCTCGTTATACGTTTCCTCAAAGGTGCTCTGAGGTTGAGGCCTCCAGCACGTCCCAGAGTGCCAGCCTGGGACCTGGCTGTGGTGTTGCAAGCGCTCTGCGGGCCGCCCTTCGAGCCCATAGAGGATATTTCGGATCATATGCTGACTATTAAAACCTCTATTTTGCTTGCACTATGTTCTCTGAGGAGAGTAGGGGACCTCCAGGCTCTTTCGGTGGCTCCTTCCCACCTTGAGTTTGCCCCGGGCATGACAAAAGTCTTCTTGTACCCTCGAGCGGGTTACACCCCCAAGGCTGCACTTACACCACACCTTTGCGCACTGTAAAGTTCCTTGGTTGCAAGTTTTAACCAGTGAACTTTGTTGCGCCCCATGAAGGGGACTTCCAATCAGTTCAGTGCAGGGCAGGTCTTTGCCCCGAATGGTTCCTTGTCATGCATAATTTAACATACATTAACACAAGGTCTACAGCGGAATGTTTCTAAGGTTTTGTATAAAACTTCATAAATATTATAACTTCTGTCTGATCTAAAATATCAGACATTTAGCGCGCTTGGTTTGAGGAATCCGGGCTGGTGCGAACCCATGGCTAAGGTTACGGAAGGTCACACGTAGAAGGTTTTGGGGGTTCACCTAGGGTGTAAGTCAGAGGCTTGTTTTTCTCTGATAATGAATTTAAACTGGGTGCTGTTCAAAGTGCACTGTCCCTTGATTGTCTCTCGACAATAGTTCCTTGTTGTTTTCTGATTCCTTGGAAGTTTTACATCTCACGAGGGAGAAACCAAGAGACGGGTCCAGACACTCAGGCATCCGAGGATGGTCATTGATCAGTTTTACGACTCGTGAACTGCATAGGAGGAGACTCAAGGTTCTTCTGGAATGTTATCCTTTTGAGTCTTGTCTGTTCACTGCTATATCAATTCTTACAACACACACACAGAGCAGTGGGCAGTCAATGCTGTTGGTGGTTTGGTGCCTTACTCAAGGGTCTTACCTCAGTTATGGTTTTGAAAGCAGAGAAAGAGCTGATTCCAATGACAATTGAGACTGGAATATACAATCTTAGGGTTACAAGTCTGACTATCTATTCATTAGGCCTAAAAACTATTATTTTCAAGTCTCATTCTGACCTTCTGTCTAAAATGACCTGTTTAAGGGGTCGGTCCTTTAAGAATTGCCAGTAATCAGTCAATGTTATGATTGGCTAACGTCACTGCATAGGAACAGTATCAATGCCCCCTCGCTATTGCATATGAGAGTTTTGACAACATGTAATTTCCAGACAAACATTGTGAAATTAATTAATTACTCAGATCTAGTACCACTTCATCTTTCAACAAACTCGTGCAGCGTGCCTCGTTTACAAAACAAAATACACGGAACACGATCCAGGAAACCATTTAAAATATGGGTTTTACACCTATAACATGTTATTGTGGCGACATTTCCAAGCCCCAAAATGTAACACTGAATGAAACAAACTGTTATTGATTGCTTGACATGTTGGTCAAATGGATTCATGGGCGGGCCTTGGCCAACGAATGCTACCATAAATTGCAGACCTATAGCTATAAATCTAAAGGTCTGGCTATGCAAGAGTAGTTCCCAGGTGTCACTCTGCACCTCAGTTTCTAAATAAGCCATTTATGGAGCTTAAATAAAATGAATGCTTTGTTTATAATGTTTATAATTTGTTTATAATTATGTTTATAATTTATCTCTGTGGTAGAATTACAGTGCCACATACTGGTCTGGCATGTATACTACATCATTTTAAGTAAATTAAATTTTTTTGTGTATGCAGATATTTCTCGAGAGGAGGGAAAAAAATATTGGATAGGGATAGCTCTAGCTTCGTGTGGCCTTACATTTATACAAACTAAACTGCTAAAAAGACTAAGTGCATACAATATATTCAGCTTACACAATATAGAGCATTGCGTGTAATGACTGTCAATAATTACGATTTCCAAGCAGTGCATGAATTGCTAAAATGTACACCTTTCAATGTAAGTTTCTTTGAATAAAACAGCATGAAAACATGACTGTTCACAATTAAAAGCATCAATACTGGCTCGTTCCTCCTCATCTGAATACATAAAGCCAAACCTGATCATAAGATCGGAAAATTCTGCACCTGCTATGGCACATGACATGTGATGTATTGTAAGAATTGTTTCTGTGGATTGTGTATTTTTACAAAATGATTCTGTTTTGATTTTTTGATTCTTCTAAACAGATAAACTTTGTCCTTCAATAAAATGTAATATATAATTTATTCAATATGGAGTACTGAGTTTTTGTCTGAAGACAGGAGCATTTGAGGGATAATGTCATGTCATCAGTTTATAAAAATAAATACTGTAGTTAATCAATAGAATGTTCACATTGTTTCAAACCTGCTTTATAGGAAATCATGATGCTATAATTTCTTAATATCTTCATGCCTGGGTGGTAACAATGTTAACATTTATGTAACTTGCAGTACAATTTAAACAAATACAAGCAATCAAGCAGTTTGCACGTAGTGGTCTATATATCACCCTACACAAGTATAATGAATCCAATATGGATAAAGTTGGAAATAGTTAGATATTTATAACAATATATTTTTTGGACAAAATAAAAGATAACCAGGCAGTTGAGATTTGTTACATCTGTATGTATGTAGTGATCACATCAGAGTCAAGTTTAATGCCAAGTCTAGTTGCAAAAAAACCTGTAGCACATGTTTGGTTTCATCTCATGAATAGGAAGGGAGCTCTGCTCTTGTTCTCGTGGATATGACCCTCTCCAGCCTGCTGATCTGAACAACTGAATTCTTCCACTGCAATTAGAGGTGCTCACCAGGGTGCTCAAAATGATGAACACTGGTTGTTAGTGGTTACCTGTTGTTATGGTTACCATTTCCCTCGTTCCTCGCAACAAAATCTCCCAAGAGCTCTGTGTAAGCACCAAGACGCTGTGTACTGTATGAATGTGGTATTTGTCCCTGTTCTAAAAAGCAGACACAAACACACACAGACGGTTACGCAGCATGTACAAACACTCACACACAAACACAAATTCAGCTTGGTACAATTAGTTTTTTTATTAGATATGTTTACTATAAATCCTAAATGATGATTCCATTTTCACTTCAACATGATATACATATATAGTTACGATTTAACAAACAATATCAAATGTCCTGTTTCTCTTTTATTTCTGTTTTCAACTATGCTTTAAATACAATGATCAAACCAACAATGATCTCATACAACAAAGTGTATTTTTGTTTTTCATGTTCTTTTTTACAGCACTTTGGTCAAACTTGTTTTTTATGCATTATAAATAAATAATGTTATATGTTTTAAAGTATATTTAAATGTTTCTTATTTATTCTTTTTTAGTTGGAGGTGTAAACATATTTTCATTAGTAAAATATGTTTTTATTCCATATCTATTTAATTTAATTACATTTTACTGTATGTACTATGAATAAGATAATGTATTAACCAGTCAATGCCTTTTTACATTAGCATATTTGCTATCTTTTTCAGTAAAATGACTAAAAATATTATTTTAATAGTGTGGTTATGGTGTTCGTGAATAATATGCATGCAATAGGAATGTTGTATCTAGTGCATGAAATTGTTATGCGGCTAGAGGCCAATTACGCTACCACATTAGCTGCTGTTGTGTGCTTTTATATTAGCACAAGCCTGCGGACAAAACCTTTATATGAGTCAAGAACATGCAGATTCTCTCAAGATTAATCTGGATGAGCAGATAAACATACATATAGCCATCACTGTCATCAAATGCACTGGATGCTTTTAAATGGGACATACAGTGTAGTCATCCCTCCATCATGTCCAGAGCTTGCGTCTTTTTGCATTTGCATTTCACTGAAGACTGGCATTATTGCTCCGGGCGCACTCTCATGACAGTTAATGCAAAGACGAGAAGAGCCGTGTCACGTGTGCAGATTAGAGTCCCTCACAAAAGCCATGCATTCAGACTTCAGCCCTCGGCATCTGCTGCACTCTCAGATCCTGCTGAAACAAGAAAAAGAGCTTCTTTAAACCTCTGTTGACTTACCGCTCATTCAGAATGCCTAAAGGAAGCTAAAGCAACAGAAGTCTAAAGCTCTTTGCTGTGTAAATATAATTCTGGGCAGAACAACAGTGCCTCCTCAAAAAACAAACAGACAAAAAAAATCTGATGTACAAAAATAAAACAAAACAATGTTAGAAAATAAAAGATCAAAAGTGAATAAATCGCTAATGTTTCTGAAGTACATCTAAAGTAAAACAGCTGCTCAAGCAAATAAATAAATCAGGGAGGCGAATTTTCTGTTTTGTTCTATTTGGTTATTTTTTAGGAACCATTTAGAATTTTTTGTTTTTGTTTTTAGGTTATGTTATTTGTAACTGTAAATTAATGTCTGATAAACTAATACAGATATCTGATCATTTGCATTCTTTACACATTAAATACATAATGAGATGTGCTTAGTATTATGTCAAACTAATATATACATATAGAGAATAAAGTGCCTTCAGTTTTATTTTTAAACTGTTTCATATAGCTTCAGAGATTATCTTAGAGCGTGAATAAAGATTGAGGTCATCTGAGTCATATTTTACCACAGAATGCAGAGATTGCCAGGAGCTGTAGGAGATCAAGCAGCACAATAAGAGAACCAGCAGCAGGTCTTCAGCCACCTTATTCAGTGTTAATACTCCACTGGGATCAGTTCTCTGTCACCTGTTACCTGCTTGACTAATTCAACACATAATCTCTCTCCTTACATCTTACACTTAAATGGCTCACTACTTTTTTAAGCATCTATCATTTAAGCAGCAGTCTTTGTGTTTTATTTCAACACAGGCAGATTGTTCAGCATATGCAAAGAGCAAGTGAGGCATTGTTTGAGGGATGAAGCACTTCTATAAGATATCGCAGCTTTCCAGCTCAAAAAAATCTCATGGTACCAGGGATGTGTCTCTCCCTGTGTTACTGAGTGATTTTGTTCTCTGGATTTTCTACTTTTAGAGTGTAAAGATGTACCTAAAATGATCACATCATGTGAGAATAAATAGTGTTGTAGTTTTGTGAGAATAACATCAGTTTTTAATTGATGCATCTATCATCCTTGTACATCATCTGTGCTCAGTTAGTTAAATATGTGCCTCTGAATATGTGTCTCTTAACATAACATCAGAAAATCACATATTCAAACACACACAAGAGCTTACTGTGGTGATGCAACTTAGACCGAGGCGAAATGTTGTCAAGTCATGTGTGAATGTATGCTAATTTAGCACACATGCCAAAAATACATTTTATGAAAAGAGAACATTTTAACAGAGATGTGTTAAAACCCTTTGCAAACTGTTTTAACAACATTCCATTGTGTACATACAAACAATGTGTACATACAAAGCTTACTGAGTATGATGAAACACATGCTTATTTTTATTAATGTTTTTATTTTAGTGACCCTTTTATTAACCGTGGTGCTAAGAGTTTTACATGGTGATTTCAATTCTTAAACTAAAGCTTACAAATATGAACGTGTGTGTGTGTGTGAGTTTAAATACACTTTCTTTCCACAAACAATTTAAGCGAAATGGTTCGCTTTAATGATTCGGTTCATTTGTGCTACGCGGGGATTTGCATCTTCTTATTACAGACGGGTCAACATTTAGTTGAGAAGTGTTATTTATCACATGGTTTCTATCCCATCCACTACAGAAAGTCCTTACATTCGAGTGACACGCCAACGCTTTGCGAATCGGTTCATTCAAAAGAATCTGTTCAACAGAACCGAGTCGCATGTGAATCACTCCAGTACTTACGCTCAGCGCGCACACATGTATTTACCAGAGTGATGGGAGGATGTTTGGATTATACACATCTTTATCCGCAGCAGAAGAAACGAATCTAGCGGCAAAGAAAACGACTGTGGATTTTGGAGTTTGTTTTTTTTATTTTTTTAGTTCTACAGGTCTTTTATTAATGAATATTTAATGGCTTGGAAATGGAGATAGCTTTGGTGAGCTTTGACAAGCGGGGTGATGGAGGCAGTGATGGAGAACCCTACCAAAACCAAAACTCCCTGGATCATCCACGCTTGGTCCACAACAAAGAACTATACTCGAGAAGTCCTCAGCAGAGCTCATGGAAAATGAACGACATGAACAACACAATGATGGGCTCCACTGAGAATACTGTGGATTATTACAGTCCCCATTTGTTTGATGAGGACATTCTGGACATGGATATGGACCATGAGAACAACGAACGAGTTCTTATCAATATAGCCGGACTGAGGTTCGAGACACAGTTGGGAACTCTGAACCAGTTTCCCGACACTTTGCTGGGAGACCCGGACAAGAGAATAAAGTATTTTGATCCCCTCAGGAACGAGTATTTTTTTGATCGCAACAGACCGAGTTTCGACGGAATTCTTTATTTCTATCAGTCTGGTGGTAAAATCCGCCGACCTGTCAACGTGTCAATCGACGTGTTTGCCGACGAAATACGCTTTTATCAGCTGGGAGAAGAAGCAATGGACCGTTTCCGCGAGGACGAGGGCTATATCAAAGAAGAAGAGAAACCATTGCCACAGAATGAGTTTCAGAAACAGGTATGGCTCATCTTTGAGTACCCTGAAAGCTCTAGTCCCGCGCGAGGCATAGCTATTGTCTCTGTCATCGTCATAACCATCTCCATCATAACTTTCTGTCTGGAAACTTTACCCGAGTTTCGCGACGAGCGAGAGCTGCCAGTGACTAGTCGCGCTATTAATGGTACTCAAGAGCGTCCATCGCTCACCTTTAGCGACCCGTTTTTCATCATTGAAACCACCTGCGTGATTTGGTTCACCTTTGAGCTCTTTGTGCGCTTCTTTGCCTGTCCTAGTAAATCGGAATTCTCCAAAACCATCATGAATATCATTGACATCATGTCTATCATGCCTTACTTCATCACCTTGGGCACAGAGCTGGTGGAGCAGCAGGGCCAGGAGCACAATAATGGCCAGCAGGCCATGTCACTGGCCATACTGAGGGTCATTCGTTTGGTTCGGGTGTTTCGCATATTTAAGCTCTCTAGACACTCCAAGGGGCTTCAGATCTTGGGCCAGACTTTAAAAGCTAGCATGCGAGAGCTGGGCCTCTTGATCTTCTTTCTTTTCATTGGTGTCATATTATTCTCCAGTGCTGTTTTCTTCGCTGAGGCAGATGAACCTGAGTCTCACTTCTCCAGCATCCCAGATGCCTTTTGGTGGGCTGTGGTGACCATGACAACAGTTGGATATGGTGACATGAGACCGGTGACTGTGGGGGGAAAAATTGTGGGCTCGCTATGTGCCATTGCAGGGGTGTTGACCATTGCATTACCGGTGCCTGTAATTGTATCTAACTTCAACTATTTCTACCACAGAGAAACTGATCAAGAGCAGGCATCCCTCAGAGAAGAGCCTAATAATGGGGGCTCTTCAAACCCATGTGATGAACTTCAGGGATTGAGGAAATCATCAACATCTAACTCAAAAGATGGAGAGCACAATGAAGAAACAAACATTCCAGTTGAGAAGACTAACATGAAAGCTAACAGCAGAATGGATATTAAACGGTCCCTTTATACATTTTGCTTGGACGCTAGAGAAACTGACCTCTAGTTTGCCCATCTCTACCTTCATTGTTTCATACTTAAACTATGTATATCTCAGGGAGACTGACCAGGAGTCGGCATCTCTCAAAGAAGAGCATAATGGTGGCCCTTCCAGCCCATGTGATGAACTGCATGCGTAGAAGAAGTCCTCGCAAGAGATGTGCAGAGCAGTGTGGAAGAAACATGTTTGAGAATACCAACATTATAAACTGGATTTTTAATGCTCCCAAGAAACAGAAACTTATATTACATCCATATCCACTAATGCACCCAAATTCTGCATGATCTAAGGATCATCGCACTGTTAAAATCCTGGAAAGTTGCAGTTATTTTTTTAAAGCACATTTTAATCTGTTAATCTCCTGGACATCAGCAGCTTTTAAGCATTACTTTTATAATTTCTTATTCAGAAACTAATAATGCTATAATAATTTATATATTATGTACTGCTGTGATGCTTGGATGACAGGCCTTATCTCTTTTACAACCTCTTTATGTTTTTCGTTGTCGCCCAGTGATTCAAGTGAAAAGCCAAAATAGGTTTTCTTCTTTTAAAACCTTTTACAAACAAATGTAAATATTTTTGGTAAAATAATTGTTTGGTCTTTAGGGTCTCAATCAACACCACTTTTGTAGTTAGTTTAAAATACTGTTAATGTGTCGTTTGTGGCTATCAGTATTTTATAGCAATATTTTTTCATTCTCAAAATTAAAAACTCAATGGGGTATGAAATCAAGGGAGCGCTTCAAGGAAAAGGACTTGTTTGCTTATGAATTCACAACGATAAAGCCTTGTCGACTCTAAATCACATCACAGAACTTTTCTGATGCAAAATGGATTCAAGCAGAAATGATTGTGTACAGGAAGGAACCCTCAACAAATGACTGAACCATGATTATCTACTGAAACCAGAGGAGATCCAGTGATCCATTTTCATATAAGGTCAGTCTCCATTTCAATATTTACTGTTTGTTTCAATTGCTTTCAGTGCTTTTTTATGAGTTGGCCAATTAGTTTTTTTTATACTCAATTGTAACCAAAATTATAGTTTATTATAAACATACACGTTTTTATGATTGCTCATTTAACCCTTATAGAAACAAAAAAATCATTAAGTGTATGTAGCGTGTAAAAACTGTTAACCCACATTTGCATCATGTTATAACATCTAAACGAACTGTTGGAATTATTCAATTATTCACGCTCATTATTCATAATCTCTAAAAGCTAAAGTTTTAAAGTGATTAAGTGCACATTCTCTGTCTTTGTTAGATATGTATTGCATGATCTAAATTCATAGAATTAGTGTGTCTTCATATTTATTCATGTTGAGCTGTCAAATGACATAGAGGCCTAGTGGAGAAAATAGCAGCCAGTGTATTTGTGAGTTCATTTCCATTATTAACCCTGAATGAACCTATATGCAAGTGTTAGAAGGAGAATGAGTTAGTACTAGGTGCAAAAAACAAGAAAATGAGTGTGTGTTTGGAGCAGGGACGATCAATCACAGGGTTGGACTATGAAGAGTCAATCAATTAATCACTTTTATTTGTATAGCGCTTTTAACAATACAGATTGTAGCAAAGCACCGAACATTATCAAATAGGAGAATAGAGTAATGGTAATGTAGAATGACGAGATTAAACTATTTATTTATTAAAGGCAGAAACGGTCCCTGCAATCAAAACGACAATAATCGCTAGAAAATAGGTGCTCCCAAAGAGTTACATATCCTGTTTCACAGAGGATTAGATATGCCCGTTATAGATTATATCACATAACCTTTGAGAAAGTGTGAGTGTGTGTAGTGCATACTTGTTTTGGTTGCTTAGATACATAAGACAGCTGCAACTAGACAGTGGGTAATGTAGGTCAGGAGTGACAAGAATAAACATTTTGATAGCAATAAACCATCGTAAGCACATTAAAATGGCATGTTGCTAGATATGTGACTGCAAGAAGATGTTCATCTGCAGGGTTACAAACACTCTCATTGAACTAATTACACAGTTAATTACACAGTAAAAAGTACAACTTTTTTTTAAAAACACACACATACACACTTAATTTTTTTATAAGAAATATTTTGGAAATAATAATACTAGAAAATAAATTTTCTTTTAAATCTTTTTTGATATTTACGTTATTTTACAATTTACATTTTTGGAGTGTAATTTTAACTCTCTTAGCAAAATGTCAACAGATAATGGACCATCACACAAGTTGCATTATATAGGTCTATGGCTGAATAAATTCTGCATTCTAAGGACTACATTAGGTCCTCATACGTTTGTGAGTTTTGAGTTTGCTTGTCCGAATGTCGTGATGTAGATGAGTGTTAGAAGAGATGACATGTTAAGCTGATGAAAAGCAATCATTTTTAAGCTCCTGAAAGTGCCTCGTGATGACAAACATGTCACAACTGTCTGTTTTTGATGTGTGCTAGCTAATCATGTTATGTTTGGTCAGTCTAAGAGGACAGTCTGAAGCTCATCAAATCTTCGGCATCATTACACCCTCCTCTTCAATCCAATATTACATGATGGTTAGGTTCAAAATGGGGACAAATGTGACTATATTCACAAAATATCTTAAGGCTAAAAGTAGCTTATAACTCCCGTTTAAGAGAAAATCTTAATAATAGTGGGTGTGTCAGTCGTAAATTTAGGACTTCTAAATGTTTGCTCTAAAAGTATTTCACAAAGTGTTTTAGCACTAAAACTCACTCCTAAATCTGCAAAAGATTCGGAGTATTGAAGAGGACTCTTAAGTCACTAAAACGTAGCCACAAACTATCCTAAAATGGCTTGACAATCCGCCTTGGAACATAAACATTTTAAAAGCATTTGACGATAATAGTAAAAGGCATTGCCTGTGGTTTTGGAGGTTATCCCTTCCCCAGATTTTCCTCTGATTTTATCCTTGTTAGAAAAAACAGCTCTTCTTGCATTAAATTCTGGTTATATACATATTCACTAACTGTTTACGAGAACTATACTTGTAAGAGTCTGGCAATGGGCTGTACTTATACTCAATTCGTGATTTGATTTGAATTTGTTTGAAATATTTATTTGAATATGGTAAGATAATATTACACTCTATAATATTCCTATGAATAAAACTCTGACAGAGACTATCAGCAAATGACTGTGTTCTTTCTATTCCTTAGTAAAAATTGGTCTCAGCAGCTTTGAGAATAGCTGAAAATGTTTTATTACTACTATGTAGAACTCTTAGTGGTAAAATAAAATGTTTTGTGAATATGGACCCAGGACCAGCAGCAAAAACAGCACAAACCTTTGAGAGATGGATAACTTATTGTATTCTAGAACAACATTTTCTGTTTAGTTTTGTTTTACTGCTGCTTTAGAACGAAGTTTGAAGCAGGCGTTTACAGTTCAGAATCATTAAACAGGAAACGAAACAGATATACAGTACTATAGTCAATTAACTTATCCATACCAAAACACACAACACTACTTGTTGTAACATATACTAATTATATATAATATATACTAAATTGATATATTTTTATGGTTTCTAAGGCAAGCATGGGTGGTGTTTGCATGTGCAGTACTCTCTGAAACGATGCGAGGGTATTTAGCATGTTGTTATGCAAGGTGGTTTAGCTTGAAAGTTTAAAGCCACTTAATTTTCTCAAGTATGAATGTAATGTCTCAGTGTTGAAATGCATCAAGGATAAAATTCTGGCTCAGTTTTCTGGTGTGATATCAGAATAAATGTGATCTTGGTCATTTTGTTTCAATTCACAGCCAAACACCTCTGTGTTGATGAATTAGTATGTTCTCTCTCTCTTCGCTCTCTCTCATAGTCTGTTCAGTCAAATACAGCAGATAAAGTGTGATTTCAGCACCACAGACAGCTCCATGAATTCTAGCACAGCTTGTAAAAGTACACAATTCATTTAATAAAAGGATCATTTTGAATGACGGACAGCCATCATATGACAGATGAAAATAGCATTAGACAGGCTTTATCTATGTCTTAACCTCTTGCCATTTTCATTTGAATCAGTAGCTCAACTGATTTGTCCAGGTGAAATACTCTTATGACCAACAATACTATGTGTCAGATTGTAGTTTTGTGCAGCAAATAATGTTGATTTAACTGAAAATGGATGAAACCAAAAAAATCACAGTTATAATAGTATATTAATAAAACACAATAACATAAGTAATAGTATTAAACAAATGTACTAACATACAGTATACTGTAAAAAAAAAAAGACGTAAAAAAACGGTGCATTGTATGGCAGCACAGGGTGCCAAACGTTTGCCATTAAGTGGAATAACGGTGATGCACCATTAACTGATGTAACGTGTTTACACAGCAACATGAGAAATGGTATACTGACTATACAA
>JAUCNO010000753.1:1611243-1628887 GCA_032353835.1 Enteromius viviparus
CAGACGCCTGAGGTTAGGTAATCGCGGGAGTTAAAACCTCGATATCGATGCGATAAAGGTTAATCGTGCAGCCCTATCTCCACATGTTGCAATCCCTGGATCTGCTAATCAAAGCAGGCTTATGGGATATGGTCATGTCCAGGGGAACTCCCATTCTGATGCATAAACTCCAGAAATAGCTGTCTCTCACTGACTAGGCCACAAATGGCAGCGAGGGCTCGTTTGGTGGACCAACAAAATTCCAGACTAATCAGAATAGCAGCCTTGGGATCGTAGCCATTCCTTTCGGGAAAAGTGGGTCTTACCTTTTTAGCTTCTGGTGCAGTTGCGGTTCAAAAGACAAACGTTTCCATAAGGGTCAGCGAATGAGCAGACAGCCTGTAGGCGGCGATTTATCTGCTTCTCTTCATGCCAGTTTAATTAAGCCTCAAGAGACCAATCAGATCAATGAGAGAGAGTTTATTACGCATGTAATTTAGCAACGTTTCATTGCCTGGGAAAGCACCCAACAGTACACTCAGTTAACTGAAGCTGAGTCACTTTTAACAGGTGCTTTTAATGGATGTGAGCAAGCATTTTTAGTTGTACATTTGTATTGGTTTGTAGCAGAAATGTACGGAGGGCTATCTAATCCTAATCGATAAGGAATTTCCTTTCTGAAGGATAGTTATAATTGATTATTCCTCAATGGCAGATTGCCGGCTCACTGAGAAATGAGGCTTAATGTGATTTACTGTTTAATATTAACTGCCACACAGTAACAAATACAGGAAAAGGGGCACAAAAGATTAGCTTCCTGACTTATTCCTGAACACGTTAACCAGGTGCGGCCAGGATATTTCTTATCCTCTAATTTAACACACATGAATGACCCCATCCTACATAACACCCTCCAGAAAAGACCATCATTAAACAAGCATGAATTTAAATAGTGAACCAGCAAAAAATTGCAGTTGACAAGACCGTTTTTTCTGATTAAGCTTGTTTATGGGATGTGGAGCTGGTAAAGGACTAGTTCCAAACTGTTATGACTGTGGAAGACTCAAAATAAACTTATAAACTTATTGACTTTCACTGAATGGACAAAGAAAAACTAATCTATAATCTAATACCAGCATCCCATCCATCAAAAAAACTTGCACAATAACCTGTTCCTATCAATCAAATACTGGCGAATCCCTAAGCAATCTCAGCGAAATCTCCCGCCACTCTGCAACGATGTGCTGATGTTTTGCTAGTGAAGCTTGGCTGTGATACAGTGTGTGTATATCCAATTCCTCCATAACCACAACTTCCCGTAAACAGTTTCTCATAAACAGACACACTTCCTCAGTCTAAAACCTCTACATACGTGTACACACTCATGCTGGCAGCAGGTGCAAGATCAATGGGCACTGAATGGAACAATGAAACCTCCTACGCCTCCCCCAAAATACTCACACACACACCACAGTTAGCCTTGAACGTAAGCTTTTACTAGGGTCTTTGTGCTCTTCCAATCTGACAAGCATACCTACATGGGAGTTGTTAGGAGAAGCCCACAGCAACTATCCCAGGATTCTCTGCTGTACTCATTGACATGCAGAGAGTTATAGCTCAGGACTCGGCCGGGCCATTCTATTGCAGAAAAGACCTGCGGGGCCACTAAAGCCTTTACTCTAGTACAGCTTAGCAAGAGTTTAATCACTGCGATGTGCTACAGAAGAAACGCAACATAAGCATATAAGATCATACCTACATAGATAACAGCAAATAATCTTTGTTTTGCAGGACCAATTATTGGCAGACCAGAAGGAATAAAATAATAAAATAATTAAATAAAATAACGTGTTTTCTTGATTTTTTGACAAGTGCAATTTTAAATGACACAGTGCTGTTTGTAGTTTTATAATACTGCTGTGACATAAATAAACAAATTAATTAATTTAAGGAAAATTGTTCCCTCTACTTTTAGTGTTAATGTTAAATTATTTATGTTAATTTATATGTAGACACAATTTTGTATACAGCATTTTTGCTTTTCGATTAAAATATTTATAGTTGTAAGAATGATTTATACTGTAGCTAGTAAATGTTCTCCAAAAAACAGTACTGTAGAGTACAATAATGTAGAGAGCAGGCATCATGCTGTTAATGTATCAGATTATAACTAAGGATAAAAAGACACTTACCATTTGAGAGTGACTCTTGGGGCAGCTGTTGATATCTTCTACCTTCTCATTAGCTGCAACAGAGATATATCTGGGTTAACCCTCTGCAGTACCAAAACCCTCTGGCCTTTCCGTCCACAGGTTACAGTCATGAGGCGAGAAAGTTTGCCTTTGCAGTTTTTGAGAGCTTGTGATTGAATGAGCATGTGTATGTTTGCAGTGTGGGAGAAAACGCTGAGAAAAATGAACGGCTGTTAATTCATCAGCTGTTGGTTGCGAGTTTGTGACATAAGATCTACCATTGTATGCTAGAGGTTCATAATAAAAGTTTCAGGACAGCCCAGAGGAGGGGAAAATGGGATGGGGGAAAGAAAGAAGGAAAAATAAAAAAGACAGACTGACACACATGCACACAACGCACACCACTCTGGCCTCACTAAAGTGAACACATGGGAGACACATGCTTTAACAGTGCTGAAATAGCATTCAATTCTCATGTTGATGATTTTCTACAGCTTCTAATCCAGTTTAACGTGAGCAGAATAACCTAAAGCGGAATCGCAGTTAAGTGGTTATGTTTTATACAAATAATTTTATCACTCAAATGAGCTGTGAAGATTTATTAGCCTGCGCAGTGTGTATATATGTGTGTGTGTGTGCCCTTACCTATTATCTGGATGATTTCTGCCAGCAGAACTCCATCGGGTATGTCCTGAGTCAGGTCCCTAATAAGCCTCGGACAGCCGGACTTGGCCAAATAATGGTTTGCCCAATCAATGTAGATCTATAGGGAATATGAGGGGGAAATTCTGATGAGGAACAGAAGATGGATGTACAACAAAACAAAAAGCCTCTAAACAGACAACACAGATTAATGAAAACTTGTCAAAGAGGATCTGAGCAGATACAGTACGTCTGTGGTTTGATTGACAGAAGATTGAGTCATGACACGAACCATTTAGGAGAACGAAAACTATTAAGAATAAGAGAAACAGAATAACAAAGCAGACAGCTTGAGTATAACGGCGATTTACTCAAAACTATCAACGGGGCCTTTGCATTTGTAATGGATTACCTAGATTTTCTACATGACATTGTGACACCGCTGATCCTTTTAATCAGATGTGGATTACAAGGATAGCACCTACTTACAACAAATTAACTTTTCCAAAGGCTAATTCCTCTGTAAAGGATGTTGCTATTGCACATTGAGCTTTTAAACCATTATTGAAGTCTTTTAAATGAAGTCCTTTTGCAGTGAGTTTTTCTATATACTGTACATGTTTCAGTGTGCAACAGCAAAAATGTTGAAAGAGCATGCAGGGAACACTAAATTAAGAAAGACCTTATTTATCGCTTAATATACCGGGTCTGTACGAACAAATGCAACCCCCTGGTGTCTCAGTAATATGTCTAAAAGAGTCCTTGGATAGGTGTTCCTCAGGGGTCTGTTCTAGGGCCCCTTAAAAACTCATGTCACAAATCTTAGAGCCCTGGTCTTTCATTGTGATCTTAGGATTACATCTTATTGCACACTAGGCAAACGGTTTTCCATTTCCCATTTAAGCAAAAGCACCCTGGTGGCAAGGGACACTCTCTGAGCTCACATCCTCTCACTAATAGAATTGCCTGTATGGGGCTTTTTCTGTAACGTTTCAAATCATTGTGCGAATTATACAAAAACTATTGGGGGGCTTTTTCAGCATGTATTTCACTTTTTATTTTTGTCTTAGTACCATCCATTTTGATCCTAACAGAAAATGGTCAACAATCCTACTTTAGCTATAGCCATTAAAATGTCTATTCTGGCTTCCTTTAGACAGTTTTAGCCTTAATTATGGTAAAGAGACCTCCCGAAACCCCCATAATCTACACCCTGCTTAATGTTAAAGTTAAGAATGACGTACTAAAATATATTTCAAAGTGGTGAATTTCATTTACACCCACGAACCCAGTAAAATTTCAAAGGAGTTTTCCTTTACATGGCTAGTCTCATTTTAGGCTATATTATAATGGCTCATAAAATGTCACAAAAATATATCAGCCATACTCTCTCGCCACCTCAAAAACAGTGACCAATTAAACACATTTATGCCTTCGCCAGGCAAAAGAAAGCATTCCGCTCGAAGATGCCACAGTTCAAAGGTTTTGTCTGTTGTGGTTTCAGCATATGATGAGGAGTCGTTAACAAGAACAGGGTGATGAAGAGATCTTTAGTCATCCTCCCACTTACAGTAAACTCAACACAATGCAAAAGAGAGCCAATAAAGGCCTCCGCTCTACACTCCAAACCACAGTCACCTACAATAGTTGAGTAAACAAACAGTTACACTACCACACATGCCAACACCTCCAGTCACGACAGAACACAGCAAAGAGTTAACACATTTTCACAGCAAAACCAGGTGAATTCAGCTCTGGTTTGGCTAAGGTATTGATGTTCTGGTTCATCCTGCGGCCCAGGATGCAGAAGAAATTTGTATTTCTGTGGCTTAACCTGAGCGAGCTGGTGAGGTAAACCGATGCAATGGTTGAAAGGTCAGAAAAGGAAGTGGAGTATAAGATAGCAATTCTCTGCAGCACTACCCAGTTCCCCTTTTCCCTGCCTGACGGAGGGCTGAGAGAATTAGGGGTGCCGCAGTGCCACAGTTGTTCATGAGCTCGACGGGCAGAAAATGTCCATCTGGACCTTTGAAAAGAAGGAAAGAGAAATCACTATGTCTTCCTCTTATTGCCTCCGGCGCCCAGAGATCAACAAAGAAAGCAAGTGAGACATTGGAAGAGAAAGCAAGACGAGAGAACGAAATGATGAGAGAGAGAGAGAGAGAGAGAGAGAGAGAGAGAGAGAGAGAGAGAGAGCAAAGAACAATGTAGTGCATACATTTTAAACTGTTAACCTAGTAGCAGCTATCTTGTTCATGCTTTACTGTAGTCAGGTTTTTCACACAGTAGGCTATATTTGTAACTCTGAGAAACAGTTCCTATTTGCATGTTAATGGATGAATACAGCACAAAGTGAGCTAACAACCTACCTAAACCTAAAAAGCTACATGTTAGCCAATCACCTGGGCCATACATGCCGTGTCACTAATGACCTCTCTAGAGCTGTGGCAAAATGGCAATGCTGATGGAACCACAAGAAATCAAAGAAAAACTTTTAATTCCATGCTATTTCAAGTCAAACCACCCAACTACTTTTAAATGACTGTGATGGAATGCTTTTTGGCGGCGTTAGAGTAGGCTATCTACTCACAAGGGTCAACTGGACCATGATAACCACCAAAAACTTGACCAAAAAAAACAAAAAAACTTTTTTGGTGGTTCACTCTTCAAACACGTCAAAAAAGTTTGTTAACATAAAAAGTTAATTAAAATCTAATGATTGCAAAACGTTTTGATTATTAATGTTTCCCTTTGTAACACTTTAGTATAGCAATCAATTCTGAGTTGCTTATTAACATATTGGATGTTTATTAATACTTATATAGCACTTATTCTGCATGACCATATTCTACATCCCTGATCCTACCCAATACCTAAATTTGCCAAAAGCCTTACTAACTATTAATAAACATCAAATTAGGAGTTTATTGAAGCAAAAGTCATAGTCAATGGTTTGTTAATAGTGAGAACTGGACCTTAAAATAAACTGACCATCCGCACTGTATACTCTACCTTTGGGACTATAAAAGTTAAGCTTTATGTAGTGTTAAAAATTGTGCTAATGTCTGAAAAAATGCAATATGTGAAATGCTGTTTAAAAGCTGCCTTATTTCTCTGCTGCCTGTTTTCAAACATGTCTCCCAGTCACTCTCACCATTGGCCAGATAAACAGCTACTCCCCAAATGCTACTGGTTGAGCTAATGTTGCCGTGCAGGGCCGGTTCGAGATGATAAACAAAGCAATGTTTTGAAAACTCCACAGAGCCAAAGCATTTTCAGTTTTCAAGGAAAACCGGTTCACTAAAAGTTGTATATGCATATTAGAAGGTATTTAATGTCAAAAACCACATGCTTCAGCTTTAACATTGGGTTTCAAAGATAAGCCAAAAAAAAAAAGAAAAAGGTAGAGGAAGAGGAGATTCTCATTAAAATAAGGCTAAAGGAGTATCTCCGCAGTGGATAAAAGCGAACCATTAGCAGTCATTTATTTTCTTAGAAACAGATTGGTTTATCTGAAAACCACTATTAACATTTTATCAGCCAAGACAGCAAATGGTATAATGAAGAGAAGCTCTGTTGCAAGCAAGCTGGCGTCTCGAACGCACATCATATCCAGCAGCACACTGTAAATGCTTTAATCAATGCTGCCATTAACACTCAGGCACGAGAGAGGGTGAAACGGGCCGGTCTGCAGCTGTAAATAAGCAACTGTTATGGCAGAAGGAAACTGGTTGTAAAGCAGTCTTTCAATCCGATAGTTTCACAGAGGGAAGTACACTGAGCCAAGGTTAAACAGTTTCCCGTCCCGTTATTTTAGGGGGTGAACTTGCTGGTGTTTCCCACTGTGAGACCGGCAGAAGCTCACATGAACACAAACACATCCCAAAGTCAGTCCTAGCTGCTCCTTAGTCCACAGATGTGTGCCGAATCCCATCTAAACAGCATTAATCTGCGCCCCGTGACTTCACTCACAGCTATTTATCATGCGTCACTGTTTCTTTTCCTCCGACCCTCTATTTTCGATTCATCCCAACAGCTCTGACACTGTGGTTTTGTCTCTATTAATGAGCAAGCACTTGTTTGGCTGATGCATCACTTCACTGTAAAAACCCAACTATGCCACCCTCAGCGTTCACACAGCATTAAACGGACGCACACACACACACACACATTCATACAGCCGTCATTCATGAGCGCTGCCTCCTCCCCTCGCGTGCAGGTTGCCAATGCACACATACATGCATCCAGACACACACATCCATCAAACAATAACACAAATCCCCTGGCTTTGTCCCTGACTCTAAGAAGCAGTTAACAGTCCCTGCTGTTTCAGCCGGCTAGAGTTAAGCTAAAGTGAAGTGTGTGTACCTCTTAAGAGTATCTGAGCCCAGGTTGTCCCCGTCCTCAGCGTCCCGCTGATAAACGGCAGCGTTCGGCTCTCTCTACAGTCTGCTCTCTATGCAGTGCCTATAACTGCGCAGGTACTGGAAGCCTGCAGTTACAACAGTCAACCAATAGGGGGAGTCAGCTGCTGAGAAAATCTGTCATGCATCAGCCAGAAGGGTCTGTGAGTTCAACGCCTTGCGGACTGATCCAAAGACCGTATTTGGGGTTTATTTTAATGCTTTAAGATTCAAGTTTAGATTACAAATCAGAGGGCAGGGAGGAGAAGGGATGGAATTGTGTTGTTAATAAAAAACAAGGCGCTTCATAAACATATGGAATATTTACCAGCCCCGAAACACTTGAGGGCTGTTGTGTAATGCTGTAAATTGAGTTATGTAGCACTGTACGGGACTGTAAAACCTTCTATATCTTACTAGAGGAATTTATGGTAATTGAAAACAATATCGAGGCAGACGGAAAGAGGTAAATAAAGCAGGAAGTTAAAGCTGGTTTGCTGTGATTAATTTACTTCACAAAGTTGCTTCAGATTTGGTAAGCATTTTGGAAATTTAAAAAATGTCTTTACTGTCACTTCTGATCAATTTATTGCATCATAAATGTACTTTTTGTACTGATTTGCTTTTATTAATTGAACAGTGGTGTCAAAAGTTTAATATCGACAGAGATTATTTAACATCTAAAAAGTATGGCTTTTCTTTCCTTTCTGTAGACGATATTCTGAAGAACATTTGGAATGACACAAGAAGGAAAGGTGAAACATTTTAATAAATAAGCGCAGCGTGTGCTGCAGAGAGAGAGAGCATACAGAATGTGTTCACGCGCACAAAAAAAAAATCAAAATAAAATAAAATAAAATAAAATTATACTAATAAAAAATTAAGTGGTGCATACGATATTTATGATTTATAGTATTTTATTTTATTGTATTAGTAAACTATGCAAATTTATACAGTGATGTGAATGTGTTTGAAGCAAAAAATAATGTTAAAAAAAAAAAAATCCTATTAGAGTTTAAAAAAAAAAGGTACACATATGTGCTTTTAAGGGTACTGCTCCAGGAACAAGCTGTTGAACCCCAAAAGGTTCACCCTTATTTTTGTCTGTGAGGGATAGAGAGACACCTTAAAGGAAATGGAATCATCTTGAGACACTGTAACTGAGAGACGAACAAGACTTTGCTGAATCAGGGCTGAGGCGGCAACAAGTGCAGCTCACCGCTGTTTACCCATAATGCACCAGCCGTCAGTCTGTGCAACACTGAGTTCAATGCAGTTTCTACACTGATTTCATGGTAGTTTTCCATTCATACCGAGGCACTGCGTTCGGCCGGATGAGTGAGAGCGCAGACGGCTGACATATAGCTGTGATTCTCTCATTTGGCACGGGGGGGAGAGTGGAAGAGGATGGGGTCTATGGTTTTATTGCGTGTGTACGCAACTCCCAGACGAGACCCTCAGCGGAGGAGAGCGAGAGTGTTCGTCGTTTCTGCAAGGACGAGACGCCACTGTGCGCTTTGACAGGAAGTGCAGGCAGTTGGGCTGTCAGTACTAGTTTCCTGTGTGTGCGCTGGCCCTTGGCTGCCCCTCGTCCCATTGAAAGATGTGCCTCCTAAACGCTCTCAGACAGGACACCCACACAAACTCAAACCCAATGAGACCATGACAAATGTCTCTTCCCCTCACCTGGCATGACATTATCATTGTTGACTTGGCATAATGTTGACATTTGGAAATGCGCTCCATGTTGAGACCTCATACTCGAGGCAAACCCTGCCCACTCTGTTAGACCGCATTCTCATAGGCCCATTGATGAATCTTCAAAATCTCCCTTCTAATTGTATATCAGATAAATACCAGCATGTAGGAAGATAACAGGTTTGCCATTTACGTGCTCTTGACAGAAGACCCACGCAACCGACAGCTTGATTCATTAAGTGACCTGAATTAATCAGCGTCAGTAGCTGCCAATGGAGTTAATTGTGTTTGTTTGAAGGTTGATCGTTCATCAGAATCTTCATGAGCGTTACAAACAGAGACTCATTTAGTTTAGTTTCCCTCGAGAATCCCCATGGAGAAGCTAACATCCATACTAAAGCACACAGACGCTGAGAATTCCCTGCTCCACTGTTCAGTAATTAAAATATCTTTACAGAATATTCTCCAGAGTGACGAAGACCATAAAAATCAATGGACGATGATGGTGCATGAGAAACAAAGTTGCATAATGGTAAAACAACCCTTTGTCTTTCTTTCTCTTGTTTGTGGTCAACAGTTCTACATCTGAGCTTTGGCTTAGCAGCAAAGCTCCAAATTTAAGAGTTGCAATTGATTATTAGCATACTGCCTGTTTAGCAAAGATAAATATTTTAATAATGTTTAATAATGTTTATGCAACATGGTGGACACCTTGAGATATCTAAGCTACTGCATTAACTGGACACATCTGGAATATATCACAATGCCAAACGCCAAACCTTTCTTCTTAAAGCAGTTCCTGGTTTTTCTCTTTCCAGTAAAAACATCATTATCTTGTCCAAGAGAGCCAGTAGCCCTTTATCTCACTTAATGTTCCCAATAATAGCACCTGTCAGCCCCATGGTCACTTCATTAAAAGTCTACAAATGCTCAAAGCAACAGCCAAACTCTTCTCCTTTTGAGCACTATACAGGTTCTTTAAGTGGAAAATAATGCAACACATTGTAAAAGCAAACACATTTGTAACCTTGCCACTTGTTAATCGCTGGAACTCCTGCCAAGTAACAAATAAAATACCTTTCCTCATATGCAAATGGCCTGTAGTTTGCCTATAAAACCTGAGGTGCGTCGGTTTCCCACAAAACCTTTCAAGAACATGTCTGGGCCATATTTCACACGTAAAATAAAATAAAATAAAATAAAATAAAATAAAATAAAATAAAATAAAATAAAATAAAATAAAATAATTAAGTAGTGAATAAAATATTTAAAATTTAACGTATTAGTAAACTATGCAAATTAATACAGTGATTTAAAAAAAATGCATTATAGCAATATAAATCAATCAGATTTAACATAAACAAAAAAAATAAATAAATAAAACCCAGACTTTAACAACTTTTCAAATTGTTTTCTGAAGCCCAGAAAAGTGGGAAAGTTTTTCAAAGCAACAAAGCACTTTCGTTTGATGAGAGCTGAAACAGAGATATGAAGGACCTCACGGCATGGGAGCCAGTGTCTTAAATTCTCTTCCAGTTGTCAATCAAAAGAAGTGCAGAGAGTGAAAGCAAGAAGCAGGGACAGAAAGATACAGAGATTAAGAAAGCTGAAGACAGAACTGTGAAGGAAGAAAGTACATAAGCCATTTTCTTGAAGTGACATTCAGGAGCTTAAGGCATTTTACAAAGGCTCCCTGCATTTCTTAAACATAAACGGTGAAGGACATACTGTTCCTAGCCTCGGATGGAAAACTTTGTCAAAAATGGCAGGATTTATTTGGACCAAATATGTCTGGTTGGTTTTACGTAAACTTTGTGCTAAAGAAAAAGTTGGTTGCGTTATACTGTATGTCCATCAAACAGTCTTCCTGTCACAGTGGGTGGATCTTGACCAGAATAAACTGCAATGAGGACCAGATTTACATGGCAAGTCAAAAGTCTTCGACGGAGTTTGAGTGACAGCGTCAACCAACCAATTACCTCAGAGATCAAAATAAACACAGCGAGATGTTGTTTACTTTGACCTGATGTGGTCACCGTATTGCAGAAAAGAGGAATCTCCCTCCGCCTGCTCCATTTCAAAACATGTCATTACTAAAACAGCCAGTGCTTCCAGAAAAGTATTTGTCATCTAATTAGTAAGCACATTTCATTCAGCGGAAAGGAATAGAGAATGAAAGTAAATCCAGTGGGATCTTGAGAGAAATAGAGCTTAACCATCTAAATCTTTAAATAATTCTGTTGTCTCAAGGTGAAATGTAGCACTGGGATGCGGCAACACTCAGTAACACTTTCTATGAAGCCTGTAGCCTATATATAATGCATTAAAGGTATTCATAATTCATTACAGTACACATTGTAATCAGGTTTATGTTGTCATGAATAATTTTAGCTGCAGTTAATACATTATAATACTTGTCATTCATCGAGTACAGTGTATTTTCACACTTGGTAAACTCAAAACGTGACGCTGACCGCGTTTTATAACAAATTGTATTGATATGCTTCACAACTGTAAAAGTTTACAAGTATATCATATGAATGAACAAAGAGTGAATAACACATCAGCACTGCATTTATACAAACTTCATGAAAAGTGCTATTCAAAACTCCTTTAAATAACTGAGCATTTGGGGCGTGAGACAACTCATTATTTAATCTGAATAAACACACTATTTATCTTAATATGTGTACCTTGGCTTGAGAAATAGCGTCTTAGCGCCACTAGCTAGTACTGCTTGGTCTCTTAGTGACACAAAGCTATTCCTGTCTCTCCGTATGTCTCTATAATTAGCAGCAAACCTGTAAGAGCTACCTTCACTAAATAAATTACCCAGTTTAGAAAAGTAAATACCAAATGTGTAATTAGCTTCAATCAACTCCTTACCCAGCACCAGTTAGACTGCAACAAGTGACTGATGTGTGGGAGGATGGAGGTAGAGACATTAGCTGTGCTCCAAAACCTACTAGACAGCTTTCTAAGGCATCATAGAATACTATAATTACGCTACCAATCAAAGGCTGGGATGTACTAGAACTACAACACTTTTTCATTTCATTTGAAAATATTACTAATAATTACAAATAAATAATGTTATATTATTATTATTTTTTTTTTGTAAATTATGTTCAAATAAATATTTTAAAAAATTTAAATAATAAAATTATACTACTGTACCAATCAAAAGTTTAAGGGTCTAAACTAAAATAAAATAATTAAATTTAAATAAAGTAAATAATATAATCGTAAAAAAAGATCAGGAATGAATTAAACTGATCAAACAGTGTAACAGTACAAACATTTACATTTATATTATAAAATATTTCTTATTCAAATAAATGTTGTTTTATTTAACTTTTTCTTTTTGTAAATGATGTTCTAATAATGTTGTGGAAATTGTATATTAACTTTTTTTCCATTTATCAAAAAAAGATATTGCAACAAAAAACAGTTATTGGAAATTGTAATAATACATTTTCATGCTTATTAGAGCAAAATGCTGATATGTGAGTAAAGTCTTCTTGCACTTCACACGAGTTTATGTGGCCTACATAGAACATTTCAAATTTATTTTCTAAATTTAATAACGCAGCTGCCTACATAGTTGACTCACTAGGGGTTAAAAGGGAGCTCTATGTCAAAAGGACACTGGGCAGTAGTTTTTCTCTGTATTTCCCAATCAAGCAAAAAACAAAACAAAGGATGACTATCAGATAAGTGGAGGTGGGGGTCTCTGTGAATCAACACACTGTATCAGATCCTATATCAGAAGTCTGACTTAACATCCCATAAGTGGATATCAGTGAGGATGTATTGCATTTGGAAGAGCAGCGATTGCAGAACTGCAGCGAGTCAGTCTGCTTCCTCTGGGTAATTAGTCACACTTCCTGCTAGTGTTCAATTAAGTCTGGCCTCACGCTCACCCACAACCGAAAGGTGAGTCAAATCCCGAGGAGAACCAGTGACACACACCAAAATAACTGCATACTCACTCATAGCATGAACCTGTGACCTTCACTACACTGAATATACGAACATACACTATCTGCTTTTCATTTATTTGTTTTTTCCCCTTCCACACACACACACACACACACACACACACACACACTCTCTTGCTGTTAAACGATTGTAGTAACATGGAAAGGTTACTGATTAGATTTAATGCCCAAGTACTTTCATACAAAGTGAGCTGCCAGTTAACCGAACTGCATCCCATCTGCCCTGATATCATAAACCAATAACGTTTAGATGTGAGGAATTAAGGGTAATGCAGCTACCATGTGTATTCCTGTACCCAAAACCCCCTGATTTTCAAATAACCATGATGCAAGAGGGATGCCACATGATAAGTGTCAAACCCAGGGCTCATCTTTGGTTTTGACGTGGCATTCAACTAATATTTAATACAGATGGGGCTGGAATTTGCTGCAGTCCGACATTCCCGTCACATTGACGTAAGTTTAATTGGTTTTATAATCAATAATTATGTGGGCTGGTCAAGTCACACACTTGACGCAAAAACGTCCTCATGTTCCATGGATACAGAGAGTGGGATTATGGTTACTTTGAATGCAGGAGACACGTTCTCTCTCTATGTAAATCAATCTGTGCAACCTTCGCAAACGTGATTTAACTCGCTGGCTTTCTCTAATGGCTTTTTGATTTGCATCTTCACCCGGACTGCTTGGAGCCTGACTGTCTGCTAAGCGCCCCACTACCAGCAGCTCCCACAAGAGGGCACCGATTTCACTTAATACTGTGGCTTATCTATCAGAGGAAGGGAGGAAAGCTTGGAATTTTACCCACACCAGAATCCAACAAACAGGAAACCAAAATATGCTGAGTCATCTTCATCCACTTAAGAATGAAACCAAATGCAAAGAATAATGACTACAATTTGATACAAAGGCATTGGCGTATTGCAGTGCTGTATATCTCTGTGCTCCAAACCGTATGAATCAATAAAACAGGCTTTCATCACGTCAGGCCGACGGCCTATCAGAGCCGTGGGGTCCGTCATCATTCTTACTGACAGCAAGAACGGGGTTGCTGAGTTTGGATTTGTCCTGACCTCCAAAATCCACACACACACACACACTCACAGAGAGAGAGACTTTGTAATAGAGCAGTTCACTTTGTGGGTAAAAGTCTGTGGTTGAAGACCTAATGAAATCAAAATTAGTTTTGTGGCTTGAAGTCCATGTGCATCAGATTTAAGGCCATCCAGATGCAAGTATGCATACTGACAAAATTAATTTGAACACATTTAAAATTCACTTTTTTTCTCTTTCAGGAAAGATTGAGGATACTAACTGCATCTTCTCGCTTTAAGCATCGCTGTGTCTAATCAATTGCTGTTTTGCATGAGAATATCAACAAGCCCTGTCCTAAACTTCCTGTTTTGACAGGAAACATATCCACACAGACAAAAAGCTGCTCCAACAAGTCTTTAACATCGATTAAAGGGATGTTGTTGTACAACATAAATAACACACACTTTTAAACCACTCTGTGCTTTAAAATGGTCCATAACAAGTTATCACAAAAGGTTAATTTCTGTGGCCGATTAAAATTATATTATAGACCTAAACCAGGTAAGACAACACTGAATTTAACATAAAGACTTTACAATATTATATAAAGTGCCTACATTATGTACTTTTCCCAAAACCTTCAGAACAGTTCAGTAAAGTTGTTGTCTCCTGGATGTTTTTTTTTTGTTTTCTGAGCAATAACAGTAAAATCCATTGAACATACTGTACTTTTATCCCTCAAAGCCGTGCTTTTATTTGCGTCTTTTTAAAGCCATGTTTTGAAATCATTGTGTTGCTAAAAAGCACTGCAACTTCCATCAAGTTGTCAGATTGTGTGCTTGATGAATCGGACCATTTTTCAGTCCTGTGCATTTTTAAAGCAAAAATAAATGTAAATCCTATACTCTAAGAACCCATTAAAAAAATCCTGAGTGAACTTCCAGGTCAGCCTAAAAACTGATGTCATGACCAAGCACCTCTTTATACAGCAATCATCCGATCTTCTCCGGGAAAAGAAGACAACATTACTCATCATACAGAGCAGAGGAAAAAAGCCAGACTTGGTGTGTGTGTGTGTGTGTGTGTGTTGATGGATAGCATGAGTCTACAATAAGACACTTAACAAGTTAGTGGCTGGTAGACATTAAGTTTTAGTCGACCGTGTCACATTAATTTACTTTATGTAATCCATAATGATGGCATTTACAGTAAAAGCTTCTTTTCTGGACGTTTGAAACATCTGCCAGTGAATGAGTGTGTGTGTTACTCATGTCTGACATACCGTGAGTCATCACTGGTAAGTGACAGCTACTTATTTTTTGTGTGTGTTTGCTTCATTTTAGCTTTTTTCCTCTGCCTTTTAGTCAGCGCTGACTCACTCAGGTTCAACTGCACTTCCCGCTATCTGAGTCATGTGACAATCAGAGCTCAGAGGTCAAGAGCCCTGCAGTCGTTCAGGATATCCCTGGGATGCTTTCTATAAACGCTTCTCTGCAAGCTTTGGACTGCTTTACCAGCTTTCCTGCGTGAAATTTCCTCCTTCACTCGACTGAAAGCTTTTGCTCTAGTTGGCATACGGCTCAGCCTTCCACTCCTTCACTCAGCACAGCTATAATAACAATATCAGCTCAGGAAAGGAGAGGGGAAGCACACAGGCACATGAGTGCACACCTGTCAGGGGAACGGGAAGAGGGAAACCCAGTCTTATGATCACTTTAAGGATGTTTATAAAAGCCAGACTAGCTGCTAGTGGGAAAAAGACGATCCGGAGTCATCTGAAAGGAATGTTCAAAATACGTATCGACAGCTGTTAAATTATGATACTGAGTCAAACTGAAATAAAACATCAACAAATAAACAAGAAATTATTTTTATTATTAACTTTTATCATACACAGTACTGTTAAAATTCTAATTCTAATTAAATCATGTCAAAATTATTATTAACCATTGATATGATAATAAATAAATAATACTGTGGTAATCAACGACATGTCTGACATTAAGCTGAAGTTTGGCTCACTTATTTCCACTCACTTAGCCTGTCTGTGACTTCTCCTTTCTTCTCTCTCTCTTCGTTGTTTAACGGTGTCTTAAAAATACAATTTGCCTCAAGGCACTAAAACACACAGTCACAACTTCAGAGCTCTAATGTGATGTGGCTCAGAGAGCAAAGCCTTTGGGGATGAGTGCTACCAAAGGAGAGGGCTGTCAGAAGATGAAACCCGAGGGGGGAAACCCAAAAAAAAAATCCTTCTCGTTTTCCTTCTTTCTGCAGTTGGCAGGTGGGGAAACTGAGATGCAAAGCCCCCCCCCCTATCTGGCTGTAAAATCGAGTGTCACAAATCATATCAGTTCTTTTAAAAGAACTCTTTAGGAGAGCGTCAACAGCTCTTGTTGCTTCCCCCCCCATCCATTCTAAAGGTCTATTAACTCCCCAAATTATTATATGTCTTCCAGAGTGAACTGCAGTAGTCAAGCCCTGGGCGACAAACAGACCTAGATGGGTTACAATGGCTATGGCAGAAGTATTAGTTAAAGGCTGTTGCTTAAAGGCCTCATACACACACACACACTCCTTTCTTTAATTCTCAGAGGGGTTAAAGGTGAAGTAGAGCTCTGTTATGTATTGGCAGATTAAAGACAAAGATTTGTTGTCTCTCTCTCTCACACACACACACGCACACACAGAGATGTGGAGCCCTCCAGCATTTGGATGTGAGGACACTATATCCACTCTCAATCTCTGGCCTTCTCTATTTGCTGTCCGTCTAGATTCACAGTCAGCTCTGCAGTCACAGAGAAGGAAGAACTAAAGTTACAACAGTAATGGCTTGTCAGTTCAGCTGGTCGGGTGTTGAGAACTTCTCAGTGGCCCTTTGTAGCCTTTGCTGTGACCCAAAACTCTCCTCATGAGTTCAGTGCTTAAACTCTGAGAAATGCGGGCCGTCACAGCTGAGTGAAAATAATATTCCAGCTCTCTTGACCACGTGGCTAAAACTAAATAAACAGATTTTTCTAATAAGCCCCGTTGAGTGCATGGACTACACAAGCGTTTTGATTAACTATTAGTCATTTTTTAGTTATGTCTTTGATTAATGATCTTTAACTTGATATATGCGTGAATGCTGGATACATTAAAGACGGACAAAAAAAAAATGGATTTCAAAAACTTTGTGACATTTGGGTCCAAATATCTGTCGGGGCTCTAATTTGTCACTGTCAGATCTACAGAAATGTGCATGGACATGACCATGACTGAATCAATCAATGAATGAACAATAGATGAATAAATACAAAAATGGAAAAATGAAATAATTAACTATAAACAAACAAACAAACAAGCACAATGAACACACTAAATGAATGAATGAATGCCAGACCAAAATAAATGAGTGTGGGAATTATAAACTGAATAATGAATGAATGAATTAATTAATTCCAGATCAAAGTAAATGATGAATGAATGAGTGTACAAATGAACAAACTAAAATCAAATGAATAAATTGAGCAAAGGAACAAATGGAAGAATAAAAAAAGTAAATGTAAAAGTAAATGAGCTGATGAACGGACCAACAAACAACTCATGAAAGTGTGAACGAATGTACACATAAAAAACTTAAAGGAACACTCCACTTTTTTTGGAAATAGGCTTATTTTCCAACATCCCTAGAGTAATACAGATGTGTTTTACC
>JAUCNO010000753.1:1638258-1649067 GCA_032353835.1 Enteromius viviparus
AGCAAAAACAGTTGCCAAAATCGCAAATAAAATCGCAATCGCAATATTAGTTCAAAAAATCGCAATATGATTATTTTTTCCATATTGCACAACCCTAGTCTGAATTGATCTCATATTGGAATGTCTGAGGTTTTTTGAAGGGCTATTAAATGTCCAGAAAACATCCAGAAGGGCTATTCAACAAGTTCATAAACAATTTATTGACAATGTCCAGTTACATGTAGTTATAACTCCAGTCAAACAACAACTGTTTGAAGTAGCTTGGCTTAGTTTTGCTTGTGCCACCATCAGCATAGTTTTCAAGCTACATCTGTTTGCAGGCTTAGAAATCATACACCACAGTTTTCATTAAATGAATAAACTCACTCTTCAGACTGAATCATCAATGACCTCAGAAGTCATTGATGAACTGAATGAGTCAGTGTAAACACGCAGTGCTCACTGAACTCTCTTCAACTGCTGAACTCAACTACAGAACAGAATTGAGGCAAATACAATATAAACAAACTGAACTACAGGGCAAAATTTAATATAGGACACCAAACTATGGCTAAATAATGGAATACAAAAAAGACTAAAAACATATGATATACACAAAATTATAGGACAGACACTGAACCACAGGGCAGATTGTCAACTACAGGACAGAACATTAACTGGTCTTAACATTAACAACAGACCAGATTCTAAACTACATGGCAACCCTAAACTACAGCAACTCTAACTTACAGGAAACACTTATTTAACCAGGACTGCACACTACAGGACAGAACATTCAACCTAAACTACAATATAAAAACTGGACAATTTTAAACTACATGACAAAATCTGAACTACTGTACAAGCTTTAACATATAGGACACACTCCAAAATGAGAGACTGTAAACTACAGGTCAGATTGTAACCTACAGGGCAAAATATTCAACCTAAACTACAGGACATGGTATACCCGTGTTTGTGTATTTTGACTGCAACTTTCATGCATATAAATTCCTTCACTTCATTTGAATCATAAGTGGCACCTCTTTTTGAACAGCATAACTTCGTGTGGCCTAGCAAACATGTATTAATATTAGTGTGGAACTGCACTACAATATTTACTCAGCATGACTGTAAAATAGGGCACAAGTCAATCTAATGCAGTATTAACTCTCTCAATCAGTAGAAAATGTGGTTAACTCCTGGTACTGCATGAGAAAATACAGCGTAAACTACAAGAAAGAATCTTCAACGTAAACTACAAGACAAAAGCAGACTGACAGGTCAGATTTTGAACTACATGACAAACATGGAACTACAGCACAAACGCTTACATATAGGACATTTAAAACTGGGAGATCGTAAACTACAGGGCACATTGTATACTTACAGGACATAATCTTCAACCTAAACTACAGAACATAATTGACAGGTCTAAACTACATCACAAACACTAAACTCCAACAAAACCTCTAACACTCTAGGACTCATAATTGAGAAATTGTAAACTAAAGAACAGAAACCTTGATCTACTATAAACTACAGGACATAAACTGAACGACATTTTGTAAAGTTAAAATAAAACAAAAACTATTAAAATTGCATTTTTTCTTTGTTCTGCTTAATTTACTTTAAGCAATATATATCACTACAAGTATGTAAGTGGCCTGCTTTGACCACTGAATAAAAAATAAAAAAAAGGTTATTGCTACTTTTTATCTCACAATTCTGACTTTTTCTTAGAACTGCGTGATCCAAACTTGCAATTGTGCCTTTTTTCCTGAGAATTTCGAGTCAGAATTGCGGGATATAAAGTCACAATTACGTGAAAAAAAGTCACAATTGCAAGTTATAAAGTAAAATTTTGAACGGGAAAAAATACTGATATGTTCTCAGAATCGCGAGTTTATATCTTACAATTCTGACTTCATAAATTGCAATTGCTAGTTTATATATCACAATTCTGAGAAAAGTAAGAAATGCTTCCATAGTACAATACAAGGTGGACTTTAATTTCCTAAAGCACAGAAAACTTATTCTAGGTGTTGCAGAACAGAACCAGTTGAGTTTACATAAATATCATGCAGTCACATCTTTAATACACAACACAGAGACCTGTGCTCTCACGTTGCTGCATTTCCCCCTTTAGTCACCTCTTACACTCTAGCACATCTCCACGGCAACATGCTCTCATTGCTCAGGATCAGGAATGTTAGGAATCTGAGTGAGGTGGTTAAAGAGCATCGTCATGACGACAGTACAGAGAGGGATGAGTTTAGAGGAGCACCATGTAAGGAGGAGTTGATGTCACCGGCATCAGGGAAGAGAGATGCTTAAACTAAACAGAGCGTTAAGCGCAGCATAAGAGAGAGAGAGAATTCTTCTGAGATGTCCTTACGTAAACAACACTGAACCATGAATTCATCATTCCCAAGCATTCATTTGCCATGGCAACTGTGCCACATTGTGAGATTGGGGGACTGGTGACGGATTGATTCTAGGATGGGGTTTGTGTGACCAGCGCTTCAATCACTCCCGTCCTTTTTGAGCAGTGTGTTACCGCACTGCCATGCTGCTATTTAGGGTCTGACTGTGCGCCCGGAGATAAAAACCAACAGAAATGTGTTCTTTGATGATTATTTACTGCTAAAGATGATTTTAGCACCAGTGTACTGTTCTGTTAACATGGTAAAAGCATGGTACTTTGATATATACCGCAACTGTCACATTCATATAACATGAAGTTAAAAAAAACATAAGTATATTTACTAAAACTATGACGACGTATGAAAAAAAGGTAATGATTTATGTTATGGTGTAATATGGATGCTTAAATGCATACGGAGATAATTGAAGACTTAATCATGTACAGGAGAGCTCCTGCAGACATAAAGCCTAAATAAATAAATGCACAAAACGCTGAATTTGGGCAGAAAGCTGAAAGTCTGTGGTAACTATGACACTAGTTGTCATGGAGACTGTGTACTCTGCAGAGCATTGTTTTGATTGGTGATGATGCCAAAGCGAGGCTCCATCAAACGTCATGAACAGCCAAAACCACAGTCCTCCCACACTGCGTGTGTGTGGGCAAGAACATGACATTTTTCTCTGTTAAAGACACTTGTAAAAGACTGTTTAAAAGTTAAATGTGCAGCAGCAGCTCATTATCTCTAGAATTCACAAAGCACACAAAAAGACTTAATTAAGTATTTGATGATTATGTTATTGTGTGAGGGCTGCTGATGTTCACCCTCATCACCCTAGATGTTTGCTGCTGCGTGGGACTGCAGGATTGCAAAAGACTGTCGTGAAATGATCAGGTCGCAAGACCAAAGTCAATTTCGAAGACCCATAACAACAGGGGCCTTTTCTCTGAGTAAGCAAGAGAGGCAGTGCAAATTCAATTCGAATATTGATTACATCATTCATAAACTACAGGAAAGTATGTAAACTAGACATAAACTGAATGACAGGTCAGATTTTAAACTCTAACCTACAGGACACACTCAATAAAGACAGACTGTAAACTACAGGACAGAATCGTCGAGCTAAACTACAAGACATAAATTGAACAACAGGTCTGATTCTATGACAAACACTGAATTACAACACAAATTCTAACACACTCAAACTGGAAGATTGTAACAATCGTCAAGTTACCGAACAAAATGTTCCACCTGAACTATAGAACATAAACTGAACGATAGGTCAGATTCTGAAATCATCTTACTCTGTTTTCACTGAATACATAAATAAATAAGTAAATGGATGAATGACTGAATGAACGAAAGAATGAAAATTGCCAAACCAATTACATGCTATATATGCAAAAACTATGAGCTATAAAACAGAAAGGGAAAAAAAAAAAAAAAAATTTTACTCTATTGCTGCAGTAGATATTTATAAGGTGATATAAAAAAGTCAGAAATTTAATAAAAAATTTATTTGGATTGGTTTAAAAATTTGATGTTAATAAACTTACAAAATATTACAGAACTGACTATCTAAAATCTAATCTTTACAATGTAGTTAACATCAAATGGAACATCATCATTGCAATCAAGGCAAGGCAAAGTTTATTTATATAGCCCATTTCATCCACAATGATTATTTTAATTGAAAAGAAATGTAATAATCATTAAAGAATAATCACAAACAACAAAAACAATGAATTCATATTTTTTCAATTTTGAAAAAAATTATTTCAAATGAATTAAAACACCAAACAAGTGCAATCAGCTCAGATGCAGCATATGCACCTGTCACATGCAATGCTCACTCTTTAAATGCACATCTAAACTGATGTGTTTTAAGTCTAGATTTAAACATGTCTACTGATTTAGCACATCTGATTTCTTCTGGATCAGAAGACCATGACAATGACACTGACTAATACTCAGTGTACCTAAACCAGAGTAAACTGAAAACAGAAACAAAACCAGCCATGTTTAGAGCGCATAAATATATCAGCTCAACAACAAAACGCAGCTCTTTTTAATCTAACGTGACAGAAGAAAGGAGAGAGATGAGAGGACAGAAGTTATGAAAAGATGAGAGTAGGAGGTGTGAAGATGGAGACAGGACAGAATGAGTGCCATCTCCCAAAATGAGGTCTTTGGCACGAGGACATCTGTAACTCACAGGACAGAGAGATCTGACTTCCTAATATTATTCTAAGATGCACAGAAACTGGAGCTGCAACTCTGTATTCCATATAACTGAACAGTTTAATGCGTGAATAATGGTGAATTTACACCTGAGCATTGATTATGGGATGCTACTCTGTGATATGGGCGACACATTTGCCCACAATAACCAAAACTGCATCCACACACTTAATTTGAATCTGCTGCTTGTAAACCCAAACACTTGTGAAGCCTGAGGACCCACAATGCACCTGTCACAAACATCTGTCCTGGTGCCGCTGTGCAGCTCTGTATAGCATTACATCATTACATCAATATATTCAAGTAGCACATCTCTGCATGATGGCCTGTTTAATTTTGGACCACAGAACAGAATCATGATGAATGATAATGAGCAACTGTGCGACTGCACGAACACACACATGCAGTGTGTGTTGTAATTAAATCTATAAAGCTAGTTTCTTAATGTTTTATCCCTGGTTACTATAAAGGAACATATTAAATAGGTGCATTATACAATTTTAACCTGTTTTAATTATTTACAAATTCATGGAACACTGTAACTATGTAAATTCCTCAAACTTGAACACATAGAAACTCACTGCACTTTCTGATTCTCTGTTGTCATAGTAACTTGCTGAAAGTCTTTGGTGGAAAGCTGGGGGCTGCAGGAACAGCATTACCCAGCAGCCCCAGTGCCTGACTGAATTAAATGTAGAGAATTGCGCTAAATTCATTTGGCAATTTTTTTAGGTTTCTTGAAGTCAAGAGGTCACATGGAGCAAAGCGAGGTGAAAAACAAAAAAAGAAACACACCAAAATACACACACAACCTATTTTAACAAATATGCATTATGCATAAATACATTAAATTACATTCATCTTTACTGTCACTGTGTAAAAACCAAGCGACAATTAAATGCTGTTAACAACTAACCAGAAAGGCAAATAGCAATAGCATATTGTAAATAAGTTACATAACAATACATAATTGTCTTATGCTCAACAAGTTGCATTTATTTCATTACTAGTCTTAAAGGATCATAAAAAAATCCATAGATAAATATATATAAATAACTTTTCAATTTTAAAAAGTTTTTTTCAATTATAAAAATTTAAAATATTTTAAAATGCATATTTAATAAAACATAATTTTTTATACTTTTAAATATTACCGTTTTACCGATTAATTCAAATGAATGCAGCCTCAGTAAGCATATTTTCAAAAGCTTATTTAATTTAAAAATCTTAATTATTCAAAAATTTTGGCCAGTGATGTGCGTGAAAGCGCAAAAAATATTAAAAAGTTTAAAATAGCAAAGTTATGAGTTAGAAAAAGTAAAAACCAGCTCAGTGCAAGTGCCATGGCGTGCAAATAAAAGATACAACACAGCCTACTAATCATTCCTTCTATATTAAATATTTATGAGAGAGTTTCATAATCTATAAACACAACACAAATCCACAAAATTATTAAATGTAAAGAGTTGAAGCAATATATTTAGCACAGTAAGGTCTACCTGTGTTGATTTTTCACTCGAACCACTAGGTGGCGTCTGAGAGCACGTGTCATCCTAAATCTCTTATTCAGCTGCCACACACCCCCATCTCTCTACCCTTCACACACACGCTCTCTGAGAGGTGTGTGTTACCAGAATCCAGCCCCCTAAAGTAGGTCAGTCTCTTTCTAGCTCTTCTTTTCCTCTTTCACCTCTCCAATATGTGTGTCTGTGTGTCCTACTCAATGCCTCAGTATAGAAATAGCCCCAAAAGTTGATTTCCTCAACATTGAACTGGTGGCACAGACACACACATGTATGAAAAACGCATGCAAAAATGCGTGCATCCGGAGCCTGGATGATGTATAAGGTCTTAATTAGCTAATAAATAAGACAGAAGCTGTACTTTACACAAACAAATAATTAGCTTATACAAAATAATTTACATAAACACAACCTACATGCGTACATACGTACACACACACACCAGGAGGGGAGCGAGAGAGATAAAGAGAAAGAAAAGGAGAGAAGAAGAAGAGAAAGGAGGAATCTGGGCCTTTGAAGTGTCATGGCTAAATTAGCCTTTCTAATTGTGGCAGTTCATTTCCGGCCTTTTCCCAAAAGCTCAAGATTCAGAGGTCACATACACCAACAGCATACTTGCGTACTAGAAAGACGTCCACACACACACACACACACACACTTCTCAAAGTATAGTAATGAGGATCACATCATGAGGACATGGTTTCATACTAAGGTAATGATATTTACCACACACTAAATCTGACCTTCACACAAACCTGCTGACTTTATTAGATTTAAAGAAAACAAGATCTCAGTTGATTTACAAATAATGAGGACCACTTCAAATCAACACAAGTTGGTTTTTGAGATGTTTTACTAAAATTTGTAAGAACATTTACAACAATTTGGCCCAAACAAGTATCCCAACCTCCACACACACACACACACACACACACACTTTCTTAGCTGGGTATTGCTAGAAGCCAGAAGTAATAAAAAGCAATCAAATCATCAGTTAGTACGGAGAGGAAGTCGATATTAATTATATTTACCATACACTGGTTGTCAGAGCTTACTTAAGAACAATAGCAAGAGGAAAAGGAAGACATCCATTCATGACCTTTTTGTATCAGATAATATAATCATCAGAAGCAATGTGCTACAACTTACAAATGTATGCATACGCTGGGTCCAAAAATACAGTATAGGATTTACCAAATACCTTTCCGAAAAGAACCATCTTTATAGAAGTGCATTTTATAAACAGTGTATTAAAATCCAAACAAAGGCTAAAATCAGTATCTCATGTGTTATTCAAATATATAGGCTACATTTAAAGCAAATTCCCTGCTGTGTCAGCTACTGCAGTTATGTGATCAAATCCTAATTTACTCCTGGCTAAGTACAAATACTATTTAGCATTCAATCATATATCTCATAGCAAACAGCTAGTAAAAGGACAACTGATTCACCTGTGTATGTGTGTGTTGGCTGAGCCCATTATATCAGGAGGAACAGCAATAAAACAGTTTGTGAACTCCATAACAGATGGCTGAAAAACAGAGCCATGCCTTAACCACACACACACACACACACACCAGTTGCGGGTTATGATGGACTAAAACTGTAGGTAGTGGGTGGTGTCGTGAGAGAGAGAGAAAGCGAAATCCGCAGCTGAGAAGAGAAAAGACTTGCTTCGGGAAGCGAGCGCATGAATGTCGTGTGGCAGGTGAGTTTCAACTCTCTACAGAGGATTTTCACACTGACATAACTGCTGGAAGTCATTCATTTTCCATTAGAGTTTCTAATGAGCGGTGACACCGATCACGTAGTCTGTAAGGTATACCAGAGTTAAACTATATAGACAAATGAATGGTGATGCAATACAGTGACCACCAATGAGAAGGAAGACAGTAGAGGAACGTGGTTGATTCGCTGTTAGCATGAATGCACCTTAAACTGGGGAGACGTTACGTAAATGTAGAGAAAACACATGAACTTTTCATCAAAATTGAATAATAAAAAAGATTTGCCACCATGTGCCAAGCTCCCTGCAAGAGCTGAGCGAGTTGTTGAGGAGAAATGGTTGTAATCACATCACTCTGACATGATTCATGCCGTCTTTTTGAGAGTGATCTCTTTTTCAATCAAAAAATCCATATTGCTGAGTCATTGTCATCTCTCTTTAATATTCTCATAATCCTATGGGAAATGTGCACTTTAACATTAGCGCAACAATATTGAGTTATAAAGGCGCAGCTTCTTGAAGGCACGCTGGAAGGATCATGATGTGAAATGTCAAGAATCATAATAAAAATTCCAACCAACACAATAAAACAGGCCAATTTCCTTCTATACAATCCTGGTCTAATAGAGAACATTGCATTTATACATTTAGAAGGGGCTTTTAGCTAAATGACTTTGGAGATTAAAAACAATCTGATTATATTTTTCAAAGCGACTTATAACAGAGGAAACTGACAAAAATTAGCAGTCGTACATTTAACATTAATGCATTTTATCCAATAGAGGACACAAACAAACATAGTAACAAACAATTGTTTACATTATCCTATTTTATACTTTTATCCTAGTGGGATTAACAACAGAGTAAACGAACAAACCAAACAAACATTTACATACATGCCTTTAGCAGACACTTTTATCCAAAAGATAAAAAACAAACAAACAAACAAAAACTAAAATGATTGTATTTCTACATCGAACAGACACATTTATTCAAAGTGGCCTGCAATAAAGGACACAAACAAACAAATATTTACATTTATAAAAAAAAAGCAGATGCTTTTATCCAAAGCAACTTTTAATAGAGGATTAAAACAAGCAAATGATGTTTATATTTATATATTTAACAAACACATTTTATCCATACAACAGTGGAAACATGCAAACAAACAAAAAACAACTATTTCCAAATCCACTTCAAACAAACATTGCACATTTTTGCATAGCGTAATTTTTGCAACAGCATAAATAACCTCCATAATGACTTTCCTTGTCAGCCGATGTCATCAAGCCCCTCCCCCCATCTACCTAGTACTTTTAACGATCCAATAACTTCCCAACGAAGATGATAAAACCAAGTCCCGCCCTACATTTTTTCTCATTGAATGACCTGTATTTAATGTCACAGATGCAAAAAGAGGTTGCGAGCGCTGTGTCATGCTTTCAGTGTCAGGAGAGCGCAGAACAGAACACTGTGCCACACTTAAACATGCCCCTCTTGAAACACACTGCTAACAGAACCTCTAATGCCAACAAATCAATTTTTTAGCCAGCGACACACACACACATGCACTCACTGACACTGCCTGCAGTGATCCCAGCAGCTCAGCATAAGGGTTACCAGGTGGAATTCTGTCTCTCTCTCTTTCAATGTGAATTACTGGCATGGCAGATAATTACATATCTGCCAAAAAACTACTGGCTAAGACAACATTTACATTAAACAACGAAGCAAAATAAGAAAATCTCTCTCTAAGGTGAAGGATGTGCACTCAATCACTGTGATTGATTTACTGATACTCAAGGATGAGAGCATGAGTGATTCATTTTGCCTGAGAGAGAGAGAGAGAGAGGGGGGTAGAGGATCATCCAATGGCATGGGCACCATAAAACATGGAACAGCTTGGCAAAAGTGTGTGTGTGAGTGTAATTAAGTTTGTGGGGATGATGGTAATATATGAGGGTCTATGGGTCTATCTCTGTTCCTCAGTACAAGGTGACTCTCTCTCTGAGAGACACACACACACACACACCGTCTCTCCTCCTCTCATTTCCTCCCAAACTCTCCAAATCCATATCTCACATTTATCATTGCCACCTTGCTGTCAATACACGCCTGGAATAATGACAAACAGGGTCACACTATACTGAACTTCAAACTCGCTCATAGACAAATATACCGAAAGCTCTAAATATAACACACTGAAACACATTATCAGAATTAGCCGCATGATAGGGCTGGGCAATTAATCGAAAAGTAATTGTAATCGTCATTCAGAACCTATAATCGATAAAATTTTTCCAGGCCGTTTATTTCGATTACTTTCCCTTTAAAGACAATACCGCGTGTGGAGTCACGTGTCCCACTCCGTTACGTTACCCTACGTGCACAACAGACGCGACTTGCACAAATAAATCACGCTATTCACGCGTAGTTGAAAGCTTGAAGATTTTAAGTTTCCTTGCTTCATTCACGTGTGAAATGAATTGTGTGACTATTCTTCTCAGAATTGTAAAATGTAAACTCAATGAAAAAAGTTTACTTAAAAAAAGTTCAACTCTGAGCGGATTAAAGACTTACATGTTCACAGGATTGCAAATTTATACCTCACAATTCTGAAAAAAGAAAAAAAGAATTGTGACTTTATATCACACAGTTGCGAGTTATACAGTACATGAAAAAATGGTTAGCTGTCATGCTAAATTCCAAATTGGGCACATTCAATCCAATTTATTTTATATGGTACTTTTTAAATGTATCTGCGTAGCATTTTACAGCAGCTTCAAATCTGTTGTTTGCTACCTTGTCCATTTTATTGAAAATACATAAAATACAATAAAAATACAGAATAAGAAAGAATAAGAGGTTTTACTTGATAATGAAAGTCCGCCATCACGTTGATCTGAAAGGAAAT
>JAUCNO010000753.1:1665605-1687030 GCA_032353835.1 Enteromius viviparus
GTCGGTCAAACGGCTTTATGGGCGGGCCTCAGCCAAAGAAAGCCGCTATAAGTTCCAGACCTTCAGCCGTCAGTCTGGCTAAGCGAGACTAGTAATCAATTAAAAGCAGCAAAAAATAATCTAAATTCTGACCTGTAATCTGTGTATTTTATCATAACAGATATTGTGTAATGAGTATTGTGTCATTCATCTTGCATTGTCTGTACTGAAATCATTTGTTGAGTGTTTTGACTCAAGTGTTTTAACAACTGACTATATAGAGCATTTTTTTCAAATCAAGTCCTGGGTGTATTTCATTTTCCACAGTTCCTGCTGATAATGACAATAACGGCATGCAGATAGTGTGCAGACCAACACAACCGTGAACGGCCAAAGTATACTTTGGGCTTTGGTCACTAACGATGCTCCAGTTCAGTTAGGATGCTGTCTTAGAAGGCTGTATATTCAGGCAGAAAGTTGAAATATTTAGTGCTTTTTTTGCACTTTTGCTTTCTCGTGTGTTGCTGTTGACTCTTGGAACCGATTTTCTTTGTAGAAGTCATTTATTAGCAGTGATGTTGAGTTTGTTTTGAAAAGCAGTTATCAGGCAGTATTACAACATTGAAAGAGAACTGAAGCAGTGATAACAAACAGAGAAGGGAGAGAGATATATTCATCACTGATACACTGAGGACAGAAAATACCACACACTGTTCCACGGGAGACAAATGCCCCATAAAGCAGCTCGCTCAGCATCCTGTAGTCCCTCAGCTCGGGCTAAGCTGTTAACATCACTTAATTTACAGGAATTTTAAAAGCCAAAATGGCACAGACAGATGGACATGTTGCAGGAGTGACCTCTGACCCCAGGAAGTGCTGTCCCCCGCTCTCAAAACACGGGCAGATCAAAGCCAATCAGCTTCTTCAAATGGCGTCCAGCCATCGAGTCTGCCTCACATGGGGTCGAAAGGTTGTCTCTGAGAAAACTCAACGTTGGCTTGTTCGTCGGTCACCGGGGACAAGAAATTACCTCTCCACTCTATCACTCTTTGCTTCCTATACATTTTTCATTCTGGGTTTTCAGCCTCTGCGATCCGAGGGCTGTCTGTCTCGCTGTAGGATTTATTTTCTTTGTAAGTCAACTCTGTAGAAGTGGCTTGGCGTGCAGTTTCGCCCTGGCTCGTGTGTAGCCTTGAGGACAGGTGGTGCAATACGCAGAGCAGCAGCGACTCTTCTGAGTTCATACTTTCCAACTTTTATGGGTGCTGGAGGGATGATATTAATATGATTCCTTCTTTGAACATCTTGTCACACAACGACATACGAGTCAACATTTCCATTCCTCTTTTGCTGGCCTGTTTCTCTGAACTGAGTAGCTGATTTCCTGTTCTTTGTTTTTGTGTGTGTAGGAGAGACTTGCAGTCAGCGAAGGCCAGCGCGGGCTTAGAGTTGAACTTGTGCAGGAATCCAGACCGAGATAAGCACGGGCCATGGTGCTACACATCCAACTCCTCCATTCCTTGGGACTACTGTGGACTAGAGCGATGTGAGTTTCTACTTCCTGTTTCTATCCTCTTTTTCCTGCTTGAAACTATGCACAAATCTTAAAACTGGTTCATGCTATCTATCTGTCCATATATTCATCTATCCATCCAAGTTTGTTATCATTATGTCTGGACCTTTTTCTGTACTAGTTAAAAATGACTTGCCAAAAGTTTTGGAACACCCACTTCTTATGAATAGATTTTACATAAGTACAAATGTTTAAGCATATGATGAGGTTCTGTCGAATTGTAGGTTTCTAAATTTATACTTAAACTTTGGCACCTTTCCTGTTCTAACATGACAAGTTAAAAAAAGAAAAGATTGATTAAGTCAGTGTGGAAGAACTTGACTGGTCTGCAGAAAAAGCCAAGTCCTAATCCCAGCTGAACACCTCTGCTGTGACTTTAAATGCAGACCTTGAGCCAAAAACTCATCATCAAACACCAATGACTTATGGGTACAGTAATTTTAGACGCTTCTTAAACTGTTGCAACAGAGATGGAAATACAATCTTTAAATGCTGAACATTAATTATGTTTCCCATCATCGTTGCCACGGATTTCCTGTTCTAAAGAAGGGGGGGTGCAATATTTTTGTCCATATACTGTATGCCCAAGTCATTGGAGTTTTGTGTTAAGGTTTTGGTTTAAGGCCTGCATTTAAACATTTAAAGTCACACCAGAGGTATTCAACTGCACCAGTGAAGTTATTCCAAACTGATCAATAATTTCAATCAATAATTTCTTTTTGAATGTTGCCTTATACACAGAGGCATTGTCATGTTATAATACAAATGCATCCTGCAACAGATTTGTACTCATGGAAATTACTACAGTAGTCAAACTTGTTTCCCAATACATTGGCAATATAGTGTAGCACTACTGCACATATATAGTTAGTTAAAGTAATTCATTCAATGTGCAGTACCCTGAATTAATTTCTTTGAACCCCTGCATTCTACAACCCCTTTTCAAATTCAGAAATCCGATTGGTAAGTAGTGTATGTGTAATGTAAAACACATTCTCAATTGAATCCTGAATGGCACACAACTCTGGTTATGATGACAGACAGGGTCTTGACCTCCACGCCAGGGGTATTTTGTCATCATTTGTAGGTTTTTAAAGCCTGTTAGATGTTCTGTATTGAGTTTGTGTCAGTGGATATTGTCTCCTTGAATGAGGCGTCACACTGAAATGCCAGACAGATGCAATCCTCTTCATCTTTGTGCCCATGCAGCTGTGCTATTACAGCTGGATTTTTATGTTTCATTCATATTATAATATTTGCTGGTTTTGAGTGCAAACTAACATTTGATGTATTTATTATTCAGGTAAATCAGTGTCAACAGATGACCATCAGAAGAGTAAGTTTAAATTATTTAATATATATTTAATTTATTTAATTATATAAAGAAAAAAATTAGCTAAATGCAAAAAATAAATTAAATAATATATATATTTTTTTAAATGAAGCATTTAATCACTATTCAACAACTATAGCACAAGTGTCCTATTGATTTGTATATTGATTGAATAATTTGCCTTGCTTTTACAAAATGTAAATAATTGCATTTAATTAAAAATGAAAATCAGCCTGTTATTAATTTTACTATTAATATTGGGCCTGTGCAGTTTTGGGGTTATATGTTCAGGGTCATGAAACCGTATTCTGTAGTGCACATACAATATGTCTTAAAAAATTTACATATTTTTAACTGTATTATCTTTTTTATACAATATGTATTTCTTATCTTTTGCTCTCAGCAGGTGGAGGACCAAAACCATCTTGTTTTATACACAAAACCACGCGGATTGTCGGAGGGATGCAAGTGCAACGGGCAGAGGATGGAAGCTGGGTGGTCAGCATTCAGAAAGGGTACACACTTCCTGTTTGATCAATATGAAGTATTATGTATAATCTAAGTCAGCCTAAGCAAATTAAAGAAGCATATATAAAGCTAAAAAGAAAACTGTGTTTTATACAAATATTACACATACATCTAAAGTATCTGGTTTTATTCAAGTCAAGATATTACATAAAATCAGTGAAAGAATGGAAATCCATTATTTAATTGATGGCAACTCTCAGAATAGTTTTAAAATGATAAGGGATATGGCAGTGCTGTATTTGTATTTGGTCTTGGCGGACTAGTTCTGCCATCCGCGCTACTGTAGAGCACGTACATCTGATCTAGGCAAATCTAGACAGGTGGAGCTGGGGGAGGTGGAGGGTTTCAGAGTAAATCATAAAGCACAAGGACCAGCTTAGAGCTAACTGAACCAGACTATTTAAATGTTGAGCAAGCAATATAATAGACTTCAAAATCAGCAGGGGCCATTTGACTTCTAGGAAATGAAGTGATTGCTAGCATATTGCATGTAAACCAAATGGAGTTTCATGACTAAACTAGATATTTATACCTAATAAATACTAAGTTCAAAGGTTAAATCAGGTAAAAATAGCAGGGAAAAAACTTTTAGGTAACAACTGCAGGTTACTACGACCTGCTACAATGTACAGTATAGTCATGTAATTTAAGGAAACATTTCAAGTTTGAAAATGAGTATTTTGAAAGTCACACCAGTATTGAGTGAGTATTACTAACAAAACCGCGTGGTTTTGTGTATAAAACAAGATGGTTTTGGTCCTCCACCTGCTGAGAGCAAAAGATAAAAAAGACATATTGTATAAAAGATAATACAGTTAAAAATATGTAAATTTTTTAAGACATATTGTATGTGCACTACAGAATAAGGTTTCATGACCCTGAACATATAACCCCAAAACTGCACAGGCCAAATATTAATAGTAAAATTAATAACATGCTGATTTTCATTTTTAATTAAATGAGTATTATTTATTCATCTGCTAAATGAATAAATGTAAAATGTAAATGTATTACAAAATGTCAGTTTGGTTGGTACATGCTCAGTGTCTTTTAAAAGGTTTAAACACTTACTTATTTTGGCATTATGATTCGTTTTAGTATCTAGAAAATGCAGAACAATCTGTAATATTTGTAGCGTGGGAGACAGTTATGACGCATAATGACACATTCTGATTGGTTCTCTTCCTGCAGGAACAAACACTGGTGCGGTGGCTCTCTCATCAGAGAGGAATGGGTTCTGACTGATCAACAGTGCTTCTCGACCTGGTAATCCTTCCATCCATTACTATCTAGCCACTCTCTCATGTCAATACAAGCCCATTCTTGGGCGTGCGTGATTCTGGCCCGTCCCAGCCTTGTGTTCCCATCTGTCAGTTGATGTCTTCTGTGAAGACCCTAACGTGCGGATCCAGAGTTTCCGGTTTAAGAGAGAGTAGTGACAGATCCGCTCGAGTTGTGACTGATGGCTCTCTGCTCTGTCAGTGGTGCATCTGTTTAGACTCTGCGTTCGGCTGCATGATATACGCCTGTGGATCTGCTTCAGTGGCACTTGAGTGAAAACCTGCTGGCTCTGTTTAGTTTGAGGGGGAAAAGGGGGACAGAAGGAGAACGAGAACGAGCTTGTCTGGCTTTTAGATCATCTCTACATTCCCCAGATCCGCTCCCTGGTGGTTTCAGCTATCTTATGCTTCGCATGAAGACACAGGCCGGGTTGGACGCTGGAACTGACCTCTGTGCCTTGATCAGAACTGGAGATGACTTTACCAGGGATGCTCGCCAACTTACATATCTCACGCTTGTAGAAAATCTTCTCCGCTCTGTCTGCGATCCGCATCAGATTATATATTTTCAGAATGACTTATCACCGTTCTACTGAGATACTTAAGTTGCATACTTTAGTTGTCATATAACTTCTGTACTTGACATATATGCTTATATATGGTGTTTCTTGCGCGTTCCTCAGCGTTCCTGACCTCTCGGAGTACACCGTGCAGGTGGGGCTTCTTCATCTCAACGCGTCCACTGGCACACAGGGTATCCAGATCGCACATGTGGTCTGCGGGCCTGAGGGATCCAACTTGGCCCTGCTCAAACTCACAACGTAAGTGCATTTATCCATCTGCCCATTCATCTTCTCATCCATCCATCCATCTTTATGGTAACTCATAGTCTTATGCCCAGGCCTGCCCCTCTCTCTGAGCATGTGCGAACTGTGCTGCTTCCTGTCGCAGGATGTGCTGTTGCAGAAGGCACCTACTGCCTCATGTATGGCTGGGGAGACACTAAAGGTAATATTCTATTCTATTCTATTCCGCAACTTTATGACACGTATTTAGATACGTAGGGCCAAGTAAATCATAATAATGGCTTTTGCATTCAAACCTTCTCAGACCATTACATTTCTGTTTAAACTGACCCTTTGACCTCTCACTTAGGCACAGGTCATGAGGGCAGTCTGAAGATGGTGGGACTTCCACTTGTCAGCAACAAGAGGTGTTCCCAAAGCCACAAGGGTATTCTGCCCATCACAGAGACCAAAATCTGCGCTGGAGGCAAGAGAGACCAAGGTGTTTGTGAGGTACAAATCAGATCCTGGTTTTTAATAGTATAGTTTCAGACAACGCTGTTTGTTTCATAGCAGTGACCTCTATTTTTATCATTTCACCTCTTACAGAAAGACTACGGTGGCCCATTGGTTTGCCAGGAAGGAGAGAGCAAGGTCATAGTAGGTGTGAGCATCAATGGCAGAGGATGTGCCGTCGCCAGGCGTCCTGCTGTCTTCGTCAACGTGGCCTTCTACTCTGAATGGATCCGCAAAGTCTTCAAATACTATTCAGACTTGGAAATAAGTTACTAGGTTATGATATTTTCCACAGATTTGGTTGCATTTCTTAGCATCTACAACATGAAGACCATGGTCGCTGTATGATTCGTATCCAAACAATTGGAGGCCAGAGTTTAGCTTAAATGAAAACCACTGGAATGGAAAGGTTGCAAGACAAGAATATTGGATGTTTTCGCAAACAAACTGTGAAAATCAGACATCAGACATTATTTTTAAACCAAGAAATGGACGAAATGACAACTTCTGAACTCTCTAGAAGTTTGTTGTGGCTGGTGATTTAGCCCTTATAAATTAAGGACAGATGAAGAGATGACGAAAGAAAAGCAATTAGAAGAAACTGTGGTGTCAATCCATACAAACATATTTGTCTCAGACCAGAGCAGATGTTCTAAATGTCATTCCCTGGAGATACTTGAAGATGGCAATAACCCAACGTTTTCAGACAGGATGGAGCTTTTCTTTTCACTGGGGTGCATTTTTCAGACATTATCACTTGTTCACAGATGAATTGTCTTCACTGTATGTCATTTTGAAGGGATTTTAGCTGCAACGATGTTTCCCAAACACCATTTTCAACATCAACCACTTGATGAATCGACAGTCTTCACTGAATGGGATGTTATCACACACTTCTCGAGGGGTTCAGTGACATTCTAACATTTCGCACCTTGCCTTACTCCAGTTTGGAGCGTTCTGTGGCCCCTTTGGGGCTGTTTCGTGTACTGCACTCCAAAGAGTGTGCTAATGTCACTCTGTACATCCGTGGGTCTTATAGATCTGAAATTACAAACATCTGAAGGTCTTTCCTTTCACATGGTTTAATATATCTGTCGCGAAATATTTATTTATATCTTTTATAGATCGACCGAAGTCATTTCGTCCTCAAGTGTTTATTGTGTTTAATCTGGCGTGTGGATTTGAAACATAACATTTGTAAACAAAACAAATGGACGATATGGCTTTAAAAGAAAATATTGGGTCATAACAGAGTGTTTCGACTCAAAGACGGCTCCCCGAAGGTTTATAAGCCGCACATGTGTGAGTCGCCCATGTGGAGGGTCTTTTAAGTCCAAGTTTAGACAAGTGTGTAAAGACACTTCATCAAACTGTAGTAATAAATAGAGTAATGCAGTCGACAACAGGCAGGGTAACTGATTTAACTAATGTTTATTGCGTTTTTAATACAAAAATGTATTTTATTGTAAATATTATGTTCGCTGTGTATATAAGGTGCTTGTTTTAGGTGACATTTTATCAGTTTTCAGACTTGTTTCACACCGGTTTTGTGCGCTGCTGCCATCAATGGTCTTAATATTGAATATCTAGGCTGCTGTTATTTTGAACACTATTTTTATACTGTTTTGTACTTTAATTTTTTTTAATGTAAGTAAATATAACTGTGGCATTATTTGTAAATAATTAAACCTTTTTTAAAAAGTTTTTTTTCTCTGTAATTTGTAATATTGTAATTCCTACTCGTCAATGCTGTTAATTAGAAATATTAAAATTCTCATAACAATTAATTGAAATAAAAATAATATATATATTAGATAACCTTAATATGAATATTTTAGGAATAGAAATAGAAATAAATAAATAGAAACATAACAGAATGACTAAAAATTCATATTTTTAATATTTGACAGATTTAACCCCAGAGGGTTAAAAACAATTATTCAAAATATTAATAAGTTTGCGTTTATGCATTTAGCAGATGTTAATAAATAATACATTTTACAAATATATTTAATAATACTTTAATAATATAATAAAATGAAGAAGAGTTATGAATACATTTACATTTATGCATTAACAAATGTAATCATATTAATAATTAATAAGTAATATTAATCAAATTGCGTTTATGCATTTAGCCGATGTTAATAACAAATGTAAAAAAAATACATTTAATAATATTAATTAATAAGTAATATGAATAAAGGTACATTTATTCATTTAGCAGATGCATTTTCTCGAAGGAGACTTTCAAAAGCATTACCATAATACTATATACTTAAATAGCACTGCTATTAAATGAAAAATGGCTTATAATTTGATACTCCAATGTTACTTTCCATGGCCTAATGGTTTCCATTTGCTCAGATTTGATGTTTCAACTCACAAGCGTGTGTGTGTGTGTCGATTTGCTTTCAGCAGGTTGTGTTCAGGCGAACCATAGCTGACGATTACAATCTTCTTTATGGGTGATACAAAACTATGTGTGAGGAAAAAACTCACTCAGACCCAAACCAATAGTTTCCTGCTTCCTTCAGGGCACTTAAATCAGCAGGGGTCAAAGGTCAAAGTTTGGACTGTTGAAAAGTGAACTGAATTTATAAAGCAGTTATTTGAGTCAAACGGGAGCAGACAGACAGTATGTTGAAGCAATCATGGATGAAAGTCAGGAGAGCTTTCATGAATAAGCTGTTTCAGTTCCAGCTCCGGTGATGGATTTTTCCGTCATGCGAGGTTAAACTAATACACCTGATTCAATTAATCCAGCGGCGGCTGATTGTTGTTGAATCAGATGTGTTAGTTCAAGGCTGGAACAAATTATGCTATTGCATCGTCCCAAGAGGACAAGAGTAGAAAACCACTGGAACAGACACAAGACGTCTGATCTTATATAGGACTCCAATGTACAGTAAAACACAGAGGTTTTGTGTTTAAATCAAGAGAAAACCACATTTCCACTCGAAACTCTTTCTGAGAGTAATCATTTGAAGTCCTTTCTCTGCTTCAGTGGTTTGTTAACTGCCCGTATAATGACTCTCTTCAATCTTTTATTTATTTCTGAGCATCTTGTTCTTGAGTTTCCTTTTGCATGTACAAGGGAATCTTATAGTTTATTCTTATAATCTTATAGTTTATAAGGGTTTATTCGTTTAATTTTAAAAACAAACACTTACAGCTTTAGATTAATCGCACCTGTATCAGAAATAAGCCCGTGAGTTTGACCTCTGCATGTTTGTCAGCATTGTCCATACTCCCTTCTAGTGCTCGAAGCATTCTGGTTTGTGTCCAAGTGTTGATCTTGTTCACTCACCGTGTAGAAGTATGTGAGTTTAGGCCAATGCTCACAGGAGAGATTTCTTACCAGATGAACTGACAGAGGTCGTCTGAGAAAGAGAGACAGAGAAAGAAGTACTAAGTATTTAGTATATAAGGCATTATGTAAGTCATTGTAGTGCCAATGGCCTCAAAGGCCGAGACAAAGCCAAAGAAAACTGGATAGCAGGGCTCTTGGAGAATGTACTGCAAACTGTCCACTAAGTTATTTTTGTTGTTGAAAACCCCTTTTTTCCCCCTAATTTCCTAATTTTGTAAGATGAACTGATTTTTCTGCTAAATGTAGGATAACGGGGTCCTGAAATGTTTCTAGACTGAACAATTCTTTTTTACAGCTATACAAAAAAGGTACAAATTCTGTCACTGGGGTGGGACTTCTCCAAAAGTTACTTTTTTACCTTTTAGGTTCTCATATGTGCTGCGTACCTTTAAGGTACCAATATGAACTGGAACCGAGGTGTATTTTTTAAAAAGGTAACATCCCAGTGACAGCTTTCATACCTTTTCTTTCTGAAAGTGTAATGTAACAAAACATTAAAACAAGATAGATATACTTTACATTTTTAAAAGTTAAAGAAACATAACATTTATATATATATATATTAGTGCTGTCAAACTATTAATCGCGATTCAAAATAAAGGTTTTTACTTACATAATGTGTGTGTGCTGTGTATATTTATAATGTACATATAAATACACACACATACAGTAAATATATTTAAAAATATTTCATGTGTGTATATATATATATATATATGCATTTATATATTCATATTTTTAGATCATTTTACATTATATATTAACATATTTCATACATAAACACATAATTTTAAATATATACATTGATGTGAATGTATTTATGTTTACATATAAAATATACACAATATACATGTATCAATATATATATATTGATAAAATATGCAATATAAAATTCTACTATATAAATCATAAAAAGGCAGGTCTTATGAATGTCTTCAAAATTCATAACTTGTCCTCCCACAAATTATTAAAAATTCTTAAATCGGAGACTAAAGTCTTGAATTCATTGCGTTATATTTTGTGTAGACTACAAAATTTAAATATCTTCCTCAAAATATTTGTAATGTTTTCCGGTTAAGGTCTTAAAAATCTGAAAAAGAATATTAATTGTCACAAGACCTGTGCAAAGCCTGTAGAAATACATTATAGAACAAGTCTGAGTTCCTTTTAAATTAATTAATTAGTTATTTTCTAAGTATTTTTGATTGTTTTAATAGCCACAAAGTAAATAAAATAAAATAAAAAAGGCTAATAAAATCATTTAGATTTATACAGTGTAGGTTTTGTTGCTTTTTTTCTGTTTTCTTTTTTTTTAAACTATTTATTATCTATTTTCATTGATTTGACATCATCAGACAATCTTTACGTTTCTGGTCCATTTAATTTTAAAACCATTTCCTCATTTCACTTATATCATAACCACACTTAACAAGATCCCCCCCCCCAACCACCACCACAACACACACACATTCCACAACAAGTGCAGCTATTTCTTCCCTTTGCTGCCCACTACTGTCCATAACATCAATGTTCATGAATGTTCTATTTTGGAATTCAAAACATGGCAGCGTTCTGTCCAATCACAGATTGATGAGAAGCCCACTGTGAATGGTTAGCCATTAAGATCCTTTCGTCTGTGCCAAAGGGAAGCAATCGGTAAGCTGATTCCTCATTTCCATTGTGGCGAGGCGGCATCGAACTCTCTGTGTGATCTAGTAGGCATGCTGACGCTGCACTTAAGTTCATATGAGCCGATGGGAAAGTGTTTCTGTCTCTGTGATGGGCCAGTGGAAAAGCGGATTGTGTGTGATGAGCCAAGTAACCATCCACTGAGCTGCCAGATAATGCTGTCGACGAAATCAAAGCATTCCTACTACCCAGAAACCCTGGCCTAGTTACACCTGAAAAACAGACAACGTTTATAACGGATGCTGTGTACATGTACAATGAAAACAAGACATCAGCACTTACCCAACAATCCACAGTCACTCGGCTCTTCCTTTTGTTCCCTCCTCATCCTCGCTCTGCGATTGGAGAACCAAACCTTCAGATGGAAGATCAAGTCAATCATCTAAGCCCCTTTAAATACACGTATGCCATCTCTGGAAGCCCTTTTCTCATAGATGTTCACTTCCGACGAACAAAAGCATTTAAGTCTAAATTACCTTTATAGTGTTCTGTGAAAGATTTGTCTCCTCCGACAGCTTTTCTCTGGTCAGAAGATCAGGATAAAGCCCACGGATAAACTCTGAATGGCCAGAAATCAGAAGAGAAGATGTTATGATGTCTTTCAGTATAACAGCACACAGATGACTCCGGGCAGACAGCGAGAGACAGAAATGATCACCTTTCTCTAACCTCTCGCTCTGATCTGAGGTGAAAGCTGTTCTGCTGCGATGAGAAGGGCCACTCCGGTTTGTGTTCATTTGTTGCTGATTTGTCTGAGCTGTTGTGTGTAATCTCCTCTGCTCATCCAGGTGTTCCTTTACAGTCAAGTCTAGGAAGTCAAAGTGGGAAGGTTAGTAGATTTGTTTCAAGGCCTTTAAGCAGGAAGAATACAGGTAGGACATTGACACTTTATCACCTTTATAATTAGCATCAGAAAATGCCACAATCGACCTGTATTCACTGTATAGCATTTGAAATCGAATGGAAACTGATTACCTATGTAACTGTGTTTTACACTTGGATATGCACTGTTCATCACGTCCACATCTATATGAATCTTCTTAAGAATTCGGTTTATAGAAGACACCTGATGACAGGATTGATTCGTGAGTCATACACACATTTTTCCTGATCAATCATAGACTGAAAATGCTAAATATTTTCTTTTTTTGTAGCCTACACTTGCATTAGTTGGTTTCACTTTATATTGATGGTCCCTGTAACACATTCTGTTGACTTTAAGTAACGTCCCTACATACAGTATCTACTAACTCTCAACAGAAAGGGGCCATCAAAATAGTTACCAATAGTTAAGTGTTACCAGTTAATAGTTTACTCTAAAAATGAAAATGTGCGGAAAACGCACCCTCAGGTAATGTAGAGTTTGTTTCTTCTTCAGAACAATTTAGCATCACTTGCTCACCAGCAGATCCTCTGCAGTGAATGGGTGCCGTGAGAATGAGTCAAAACAGTTGATAAAATCATCACAATAATGATCAGTCCATCAATCAAAGTGAAGAGTGGTGTGTTTGTAATAACCAAATTCATTTTTCTAACTTTTTTTAGATGTTCATTCTGATGGCACCCATTTACTGCACTGGTAAGGAAGTAATGTAATGCTCAGTTTCTCCAAATCTGCTCCAGTTAAGCAAACAAACCCATTTACATTTAAAATGGCCTTAGTACTTAGTACTTTTTCATCATTTTTTCAAAGAAACAGTTCACCCCAAAATAGAATTTCTGTAATCATTTACTCACCTTTAAGAAAGAAAGTCATACAGGTTTGGGCGGACATAAGGGTGAATAAACAATATCAATAAGTTTCAATTTTGGGGTGAACAACCCTTTCATTTGGTGGGATGTGTCTATACAGAGTTTTTCAAAATGACATTTAAACCTACCTGGTGCAGTAATACACGTAAAAACGGTATTGCACAAAAATGTGCACACAGGTATGTTCATTTAAACATTTGAATCAACAGCAGCTTTTGATGTTAAACTTTTTCATATTGACCTAGTAAAGAAAAATCAACCAAACTTAATCAAGTTTTAACCCACACTGGGGACTTTATCTCCTCTGCAGACTCCATCTGCAGCAAGTTTTTGGCGGATCTCCCAGGCGAACAGTGCGGGGTTCTGCCGCTTGAGCTGGGCTATGATGGAGATAACGTCAGGAGTCAGGAGTCTGGGTCTGCTGCCTCCAGTTGCTTTAGGACCAATGAATCCTGTGCGCTGAAACCTGCCCAAAATCTTACTGACGCAGCCGTTGGAGACCTGCACAGAGCGTGCTGTTATTCCAACATGTCCATATTCGCCTAAAAACACGATAAAGTGGGAATTTTACTTAATACCTTCAATATTCTGGAGATCTCACACGGTCTCACCCCCTCATTCGCGAGCTCAATCATCAGTCTCCGTTTATAGACGGGCAGAGGACGGCCGTTCAGAAACACACCGCCCATCTGATTCACACTCCCTTCTCCTGACACATATTCATACACACACTACATTACTGGGAGCTTTACGCATTCAGGAAAAAAGTGGAATTTCTTACAAAATCAACATCACTCTAAGGCTACAACTACTAATACAGGCTATAAACTTTAGGTACCTAATAGGTTTTGTATTTAAAATACTGATTTTATGATGTAAATAATGTGTACCTTATGCGTTAATGTGTTTATGAGTTACAATTCGTGTTTCATCAGTAAAAGTCTAACTTCAGTACAAAAAATCTGTGAAGGAACTGTAATAATCAATTGCCAACCTTCGTTTCCCAGATCAGAGTTTGCACCGCACATCTCCACCGGCACCGGGTATCCTTGCTAAAAGTCATCAAAACTGTATTTTAGTAAACATTTAATGTATTATATTATTATGAAATCTAATGCGAGGGCAAACGAAAAACAAAAACGAATGCGTTAAAAGGCGGTTAGCTCTTCTTCTTACAGCCGAGGTGGTCTTACTCTTCTAGAAGGAGATGCGTCCCTGCGCGTGGCCTCCGCTCTTTTATCCTCACGCGTGACTTCTTATATATAACCCAGTGCCTTTATCAAGAAGATGACGTACTGTCCACATAGGAAGAAAGTAAATAAAGACTCTCGAGGTGACTCACCAGTGAGCACGCATTATTGTAAAACTGCACCTGCACCAACTACTGACAAAGGACCTTTTTGGCCCAGCAAAATTTTACTTATCAGAAAGCGCAGGAGGAGTAACCATACCATTTGTATAATGTTCGCGCGCTCTCTATTTAATATTGAAAATTACTGATGTGTATCAGGACAGACCTTTTGCATTTAATTTAACAGCATACTTTTAGAGTCTCTCAAGAAATCTTTTAAAACAGCTGTAAGAGTTGTACTTCACTCAGTTTCAATCAAGGGAACAGATGCAGTGATTCATAGCCTTTTTAGGTTCCATGCGCATATAGGAGGACAAACATTGTGTGTATGGACAAAGTAGTAGACTTTTTTCCCACTTGAGAACTTATGTTCAGCTAAACCACACTGTCATCATAAATACTTAGTGAGTTTGGACTGTCGCCTGTGTGGAGTGTGTGATTTCAGCACCACCCAGCGCTGAACAGGTCCCGTGGTGTTCTCAGTGACGAGTGAAAGGAGCGCGCGCCCATATCTGAAAGCAGTCAGCTCCCAAAGGATAATGCTGAAATTCTCAACTCACTTATGAGCCTGCAAGCTCTAATTTACTTCTATGATTCTCAAATTCACTGGAGATCGAGGCTCTCCAGCGGTCACGTGACTGGCGCATCTTTCCTCCTCGCACACGACGCCAGTAGGCTACTTCTTAATCAGATTTAGTTCTTTTAAAGCAAACATTTGAAAACCTGCTCGAAAGACGACTGCCATATGGTAAAGTGCTTTTGATAAATCATAAATCCATCATGGAGCCCCTTTTATTACATTTTCTTTCAAGCATGAACAAATAGAGTCAGAGGGGCAAATGTGAACCAATTGTGGTTTTATTTATAAAAATAGTGAGCTGAAAACCCTCCCAGATGTCCCATGTCTGGCCAGCAGATAAAATGTGTTGTAAACGTTTCAAAGGAAATATTTGGAGAGCAAATATTAGCGAGAGAGTATCCACACAAGCCTCATCTTTGGTCCTGCTCAATGACTAATTGGGCATCATTAGGTATATCCACACAGATCGAAGATTGTGGAAATAAGGTTGGATTTTAAAAAGCCATATGGTGCAAATTACATATTAACCACCCCTTACGGCATAATAATAACTGCAGGACTGGACGGTACGCTTATAAACGCGACAAACGGTTTGAACGCCAAAATCTCCTTGCCAACGAGATGAAAAGATAAATAACACATTTATTTATTAGTTCAAAAAGCTTCATGCTATTTTTTGCTCATTAAAAAAAAGACATGAATTAATGGAACGAGTTAACGCTTCGAATATTAGACAAAAAATAACGAAATCCTCTCTGCGCGCAAATTTGCCTGGCACTTTGGGAATGTTTACAGTTCGAACCTTTAAATAAAAACTATCTTGATATATTCACGGATTTTGTGCTATCAGAAATCAAGAAAGCAACCTAAATTATTAATATTTCCATGTTGTGCTCTGAATTATAGCACAAAACTCTGATATTGCACCCGCGTAAATGTGCACTTGGAGCTCTCCAAACGCGCACACGTGTTATGCACTATTCAAATCGCCATTCAAATACCGGGATGTAGTTTTAAATCAAGAGAATAGGAAGTTTTGTTGACACTAACTTTAAATCATAGAAATCTCCTTTTTAGTTCTCAATGTTCGCACCAAAGCTCATGAGTGTTTGAAAAAGAATGCAGATGAACATCTGATCTCTTACATTTCCTCCCCAAATCTGTAACTAAATTGCATAATTGTTTAAAAAGTTGCACCATATCATATCCAAAGCACTTGGTTGCCTCAACATTGTAATAGCTCAATCTATGCTTTACTGTAAAAAAGCATGGGAACAATCAAGAACAAAAATAAATATTTTTATTTCTTACACAGTACCTTATATGACACTATAACCACATCATAGAAGTAAATATATCTTGCGCATTTTTCGGTGTCTTTATGCTTGCAGGCTTGTGCGAAAGGAAACGTGTTTAGGTTCGTGCGCGCGCTTTGATCCAAGTGTTAATCGACAACGAACGTTTCAATAGCTCATTTATTACATAAAGAGATTCGGACTGGTCGTTTTATTAGCAAATTGCCAGTCAAAAAGGTGAATTATAATTGTATTGTTGTGGACATGATCATCAAATGTATGTCTATATTGTAGCATGTCCAAATATATGTCCAATTTAATTTCCATATAATATGTTTATATGATTTTTAGTTTTTATATCAGATAAAAAGGAGGCTTCTGTAAATTAAACTATATCATCATTTAATTTTAGGGTAGCATAAACATTTCTAGTTGTTCCAGCAAAACGATTTTCTTCAAGTGAATCTAGCTACTTCTTTTTAACATAAGTTCGATCTAATATTAATCACAAGGGAAAAGGTCGATGACATCCAAGCCTCGCGCATTCGCATGATTTTAAGAACAGAGACGCGTAATATTGAGTTGTAAATCAAGCAAAACGTAAATTGTCAAATGGCGTCATCTAGTGGTCAATGAGCACCTCCGCAACATTATTGTCAGCGTACCAGATTGAGCTTTTATTTCACTCATACAGCATAAAAAGTATTTTTGATTGTCATGATTGTCAGTAATGGAGCATCCATAAATATGAAACCCACCGAAGTATTAATTCATTAAATAAAAAACAAATCATAGTAAAGTGGTTTCAGTTTCGATATCACAGTGACGCGTTCGATAGGTCATTTCACACACTGTAAGGTTAATCTTGCAGCTTTTATATTAATACATGCATGTTTTTATTATTATTATTTATAAAAATACAATTCCAAAATTCATCATCATCGTTATCATCAAAATCTACCCGAATTAAAAGAGCAGATCATATACATTTGTGTCTGTTGGACTGAAATAAAAACATTTAACAGTGTTAATGAAGACTAATGTGATTTTGAAAATTAATTTCAATTTATTAACTGAATTGTAAACAATAACTTTCATATAGGAAAAAAAGTCATTGGAGTTATGTCTGACTCATTTTCATGTTAAACAAAAAAAAGTATAGACACAGACAGACAGATAGATAGACAGATGGAAGGTTAAATATATGGACAGATAGATAAAATAAAAAGTATTAAACGTAAAAATAAATAAAATGTAAATATAGAAAATAATAAATAAACGGAATTCAAGCATAGATTTGCATAAAATTACACTTCCTTCTTTCTTTTTGCAGGTTTGGACCTCTATAATTACATCTCCAGTACTAAATCTAGGCCTATATTTCCAGTGTACATATCCTATTCAGAGTCAGGTATGTCAATGTATAGCCTGTAAATAAAATAAGCATGAATAAAAGCGGCCAAGTTAAAAAAAGAACCCAAACTAATTAATAAATCTCAGTCTTTTTAAGGGGGTGTGTTGAATATGTGCACACGCTTTTTTCAAATCTGTGCTGACGTGTCGCACCTCCCCACTTACCGGATATCATCACCCGCTTTCTAACGTCACAACCAAATCGCCCCATTCAGCGCACGAGTGTGACGCGGTGACCGAGGAAGTGCAACATTTCGACGTGTACATCCTCACGCTGTGCTTCCGGTTAAGCAAAGCGTGATCAGTCGTGCTCGGTCTCTCTTCCCTTCCTCGGCTCACAGTAGAGGCGTCTCGTAGGATTCTCCCGGTTCCTTTACCTCTCTCTCTTCCCTCCCTAACGGAATACTCATTCAGTCCAGCGGACATGGCATCTGCAGTACCGGCACAAGTTCAGTCCAACCCAGCTTCAGCTTCGCAGCTGCAGAGGGGAATAGTGAAGATGGTAGGAGAAACACACGGGGCACAAGTATTGGTCTGGGGGTGCTGGCTAACTCACTCATGCTCACGGGTGAAAGAAGTGACTTGGAAGGCTTAAAAAGTTTAGATCTTGTATGCCAGGCGTGCATTACGCAGCTTATCGCTTTTGCTTGAGTTCTTTTGACTTTTGGCGAGTCTTTCAGTTGTTTCCACGAGCAGCAGAGATTGAGAGAAGTTGAGCTGTGATCCAGATGGCCAGTTATGCAACATTACATTCAAAGTCTTTAGCTGTTTAAAATGATGCCAAACTTTATTTAAATGCCAGTCTCCGAATATAAATATTTTGCAGCTCGATATTTGTAAAGACTCTGATAGTTTGATAAACTCTGATAGTTTGATAAACACTCAATTTTATCAAAGGTGACCGCTTTAAACCGTTTGAGTTTGTTCAACACTGATTTAAACTACAAACCTTTGTTTGAGGCTTTAGCGGAATATTTAGGGACTCGATACTTTTGAATCGGTTCCATGAAAGATTCATTCTCTTATGAACTGTAAGCCAGTAGGTGGCGGCTCGTGATTGTTTTGTGCGTAATGAGAGCGATTATTGAATCATTTACTTGCTCAATCGATTCGTTTAAGCGTTGCAGAGTGTCAAAAATATCAGGTGTTTTTTCCCCATCATGCTAAGCGTGACATTTATCGGCATGCAAGTAACGTTTTTGCGTGAGAGAGTTAATTGTTCGCTGTCATTTTTACACATTTATAGTTCCTTCGAGAGTTTTGAATCAGAGAAATAATAAATTAACACCTGTTCACTCACTTATCCAGCGCAGCCTGTCAAAGTCATAATCTGAAATGACCTACACGAATAGTATATTACTGCACTTTTTTAATTTGAACTTAAGTTCAAAGTTCAGGTGTGTTCTGACGTGTGATGTCTCGTGCGTGCGCATGAGGAGCCGCTCGAGCGCCTCATGCGATTTGTTGAGTTGTATTCTGGCGCTTACAGTGTGTTGCTGTAAGACACGATGAGCGGTCAGGTTGCTCAGGCCCCCTAACCAGGCAAGGCGCCGCAGTTTTGGACTGTTTACTTTGTCTGCTCTGGTGAGTGAAGGGGGAGCAGATATGAGAAACTGACACGTAGGTCTAGCCAACCTAGAGCTGTCAGCATGGAGAAACACAGGAGAGGAAAGCGAGAGGGTCTGGAAGTAAAGTGTTATTAAACTTAATTATGAGTTACATTAGGTTTTTGTTTTTAATAATTTCAGTTGCTATTGTTATAAAACAATCACTTAATGTATCCTGGTACCCAAAGTTTCAGCCAACTGTTAATACTTTAAAACCATGCTAGCTTATTATTAGCCAAAACATTAAAAGCAGCTAAAGTTAATAACAAAAATTAAATTTATCTTATCTAATGGCACTATAAAATGATATCTTATGATGCGTTTAACTACTTTAATATTGATTGAATCCATCTTTAAGATTTCTAGGTGCTTGATTAAATCAATACATGTTCCATGGGGTTAAAATATCCACCTACTACTTGGAAGAGTTCATTCTTTCCCTCAGAAAGGCCTTGAGAGCAAAAGGCCTGCCTAATTACTGACTGTATGGAGGAATTCACAGGCCTCCGTTACCACAGTCTGGGGCGGAAAATATCCATGAATTTCCCGAATACACCATGCTTTAATTTAAGGAGTTGAGCAAGACTGGGAAGTACTCAGCTCATTTTAAAGTGCTATTTCATGTTTAGGCAAAATCAAAGCTATATAAGACAGGCATTTAATTAGCAAAAATCTTGGGAACTCTTTGGCCTCCACTTTCTTTATTAGTTGTTTATTAAGTTTAAATGAAACCCAGAAGAAAGCTAGGCTGTGCAACCATAACACTGATAACAAGTAGTGCCTGTAGTTTTAATTAATTATGAGCAGTGCAATTTCTCAGATGCCACAGATGCTTTCAAACAGGACAGAGGCAGAATGCGTCTAGGAGTTTGGAGTAGCGCCTGTGATCTGACATCTGATTGGATAAGCCACTCCTAGATATCTATAAAAACGGCTTCTTAAGGCAAAAATCGAGCATGATTAAAACATCGAGCTTGTAAACATTGGTGCTGTAAATAATCGATCTCAGAGGGGCAAGAACTCCCCCAGAGTGTTTTAGGGCTGCTAAAACTGAGGCCTCATGCTGTGATTAACACAGTAGTGATTGTTTCACTGATGTTATCTGTGGTTAGTGGGTGTAATAGTTGTTCAGCTGTTGGCCAAACACAAACAAGCAGGTCCCAAAGGAATTGTGGCCTCCATCAGATCCCTCAGGTCTTTAGTGTTTGACTTGCAGATTGATTGTTTGCATCATGCATTGCCTATGCCAGTGCAAATACCACTCTCATCATTATTGACAAGACTGGAATGATAAACTGTTTCTGAAACATTATATAAGCACTGACACTGATTTGTTTTTCCTTGCAGGTCTTGTCTGGTTGTGCTGTCATTGTTAGGGGTCAGCCACGAGGAGGACCCCCTCCAGAACGACAGATCAACCTGAGTAACGTCCGAGCCGGAGCTCTCGCCCGTCGCGCAGTTCAGGGTCAGCCAGACACCAAGGACACACCAGATGAGGTAAACGTCAACAGAGCTGCTCTCTATGGCCCTCTAATTGTTTTTTGACATGTTGATTCAAAGTCTTTTTCTTTCTTTCTTTTCTTAATTTCTCATTTATGCAGTGATATTTATATATATATATATTTTTTTACATTATTTATATATATATATGTGTGTGTGTGTGTGTATATATTGTCGCTGGCGAGCCAACACAGACACAGTGGGGGTGACGTCATGCCTCGGAGAGGCAGTTTTTATTAAATAAATTCATCAAAATAAAGTGTCCAGGGGGCATAAAAGTGTCCAAAATAAAAGGGGAACTGGTGTCCTCGTTGTGCTGCTAGGGTACGGTGAAGGTCAGGCAGTGCAGAGGGGAAGGGGTTCCGGGAAGGAGTGGAGTTTCTTCGGGTCCGGCTGCCCGCATCTCGGCGGCTCGTCTCTGTCTGTCAGGGCCTAGCTGGGGCGGCTCCGGCGTCTCTCGCGCCTCTCGCTGCTCGCTCCCCTCGGGGCTCGCTGTAGAAGATGGTTCGTTCCTCCCGCGTCAGCTCCTCGTTGCTCCAACACTCATTCCCGGACCCACGAGGACACCAGCGTGCATGCACAAGGGGAAGAGACCGGTCTCCCGAGGAGGGGCGCGCGTAGTCCTCTTAACGGCGGCGGTGATGAGGCACCATTACACTCAGGTGCCTCTCATCACACGCCGCCAGCCGTGCGTAGTCCTGCGCCCCTCCTCTCATCCACCCACTCCCGTCGGGAACCTGGAGAAGGGCGGCGCTGAAGGACGGGGAAGGCGATGATTGGCCGACAAGGCCGGCTGCCTCGTCACAATAGATAGATAGATAGATAGATAAATAAATGGATAGATAGATAGATAGATAGATAGATAGATGGA
>JAUCNO010000753.1:1689900-1719374 GCA_032353835.1 Enteromius viviparus
AAAACACAGAGAGTTTGCTGGGCACTGAAGTGCCATCCCCAGATTTGGGCTGGCACTTCCAGCTGACTGTGACAATATGTATCTCATTCCTTGCCTTTTTAAGCATACCTTATTGCAAAGCAATTACCGGGATGTGTACAAAAAACAACTCTTTTAAGTGTGTAATTTAAGTATGTAATCATTCTTAAATCAGACTGTAAATATATTCAGGTCATTTTTAAAAACAATTTTATGCTTACTTTGACAAATTTTCTTTCTTCCTTTTGCATTCAGCGTACTACAAGAGGCTTGAAGAAGGCGTAATTCATAGCTTTATCACCTCTCATTAGCGTAAATGTCATAACAGGGGTGGGATGTTTTAGGAAGCACTTTGAGAGCTCTCTGTCTGCAAAGAGCGGCTCAGTGAGTTGCAGGAACATTCAAAGGACAGGCCCTTTATGTTTCCTGCACCTCTTGCTCAAAGCCAATTCAGTCCAGCGTGGCCAATTCAATTGAAAACTCAGACAGAATCTGTTCCAAGCAGACCAAGAGCCATTCTATGAGAAAACTGAATAATTAGACCGATTAAAGACCTCTGATTCTGCACAGGCGCAGCGGTGAGGTTCGTCTGGTGGGGGAGGGGGTGTTTTCGTGTTAAGGGATTCCTTTAGTAACTATGACTAAGTCTGTCCCGCTTCACCGGCCAGTAAGAGCCTATTATACATGCCCAGTCAAATGTGTTTAGCAGATATCAGAGATTTAGATGTCAGAAGAATTCAAATTAGAGTTCTGTCTTTTTTTTATTTATAGTGCGAAAATTTATAGTACTTTAAAGAAGTCAAAAGCTTTAAAACTTCTGTTTTTGCAACACATCACTAAAATTAAATGCTTTAGGGAATATTAATATTGCACAGACACATGGACCAAAAACAAGTAAATGAGACCAACAGAAAAAACGCTAATTGTTTGCAATTTCTTAATGATTAAAATGTATTCATTAAAAACAAATTACCACCAAAGTTTACATTTTAAAGGAAAGTTGAAGTTAAAATTATTTGAATTAAAGAATATTGAAAAAAAAAATTTAGATTTAAATGTCAGGGATTTTTCTTCCCATTGTATTTAATTAAATATTTGGTGAAGAAGCAAAACCAAAAACAAAAGGTTATACTTTTTTCAATGTATGGATAAAAAATAATGTAAATAATACATTTGAAAATAAAAATATTCATTTGAATTTCAGAAACAACAAAAACGTTTTTTTAAAACTAGTTTAAATTAATAATATCTATGGTCTGAGACCTTTGCTCCCTATTAAATGTTTTTTATGGAAAATGTTACATAAATGTTTTTATTTTATTTATTTCTTATGAGCTATGGGTTGTGTCTTCTATAGGTGTGTATGTTAATGGTTGTCTACAGGTCAAAGGTCAGATATTGCAGGCCCACTAAAACATTAGACGGTCCACTGCTCACAGATGTCTGAAAGTAACAAACACTCACAGTTTCCCACAAGGGAAACATGCTACACCCCTTCACTCCAGATGGCACCACACTTTCCAGAAGAGGTAATGCACCAATCTCACCCTGCATGCTTTCAGTATTTTAACACACAAGTAAATAAAAGCGATACTGCAAACACTTCACACAACACTTTTCATTTTTTTATCTCATCTCATCTCACACACACACATACCATTAGTACAACATTAGTACAAATTAAAAAAAATTAGTACATTAGTACATACTGGTGCAGCCAACCTTCCCTAAAGCATATCAACGTTTACCGGGTGTCATTTGCAAAATTAGGTTTTTATATAAACATACTTCAAGATTGTTCAATCAACACAGAGTTCCAGAGTGAATCAAACTGTGCATGCGTTTTAGTGAGTCATATCAGATAATTCAGTGTAGCATAAGCGCTCCCTTGTGGCAATCACAAAACTCACAAAAGTGACAAGCTTGGCCCATTTCTTTTGCATTTCATCAAATCTGCACTTTTGGATTCACCTTCTCTGCGTTAAGAGCCAGACAGAATTTGTTTCACTGATATTACACAGAAGCAGTTTCTGTGGAAAACAGCTTTGTTTAATTGGACGCCTGTCAGGCTGTGTGCGGTTCTGTGCTAATGCCACGAGGTTCGAGTCACGGTTTGGAGAGGGTACCTGTTAGTTGTAATTAGCCTTAACATGCACAGCTGGATTTAAATGGCAGTAAAACAGCAGCAACAGGTGTGAGGGCTGTTAAGGTCTGCTTCCAAGTCAGTCACACAAAACACACCCGGCCATAAAGTCACTACCTCACACCAAGGTGCACACGCATGCCCCTGAGATCGCAGCTTAGTTACGGCACAATCAGGATCCCGGCAGCTGGCAACAAAACAGTTACTTTAGACTGTAGACTAAACAAATAGCCTACTAGACAAATACCAGTGTCAAAAGACACTCTGGATGTGACTGGGCTTCTTCAGTGGAAACTGAACCCAGCGGGAAGGCCTGACAGAGCTGGAAACGAGCGGAGGAGATGGCGTGTTTGTACAAGTGTTTAAACCTGGCCAGGCGCCGGACATTTTTCTGAATGAAAGAGGCGACTTTTTAAAAATCACACCTCCCTCCACGGGCCTCCTATGCGCAGCTTCCCAAAACCACGAAATGTACCAATAGCCTAATGCTTCACACGCTAGGAATTCCTCCAAAAAACACACTGCGCAGGTGCATCTGCTCTGAAGTTCGCAAATAAATGATTTCGCTCTCGATCGTTACAAAGTCTGAAGACTATTAGCATTCCGGATTGGTGGAAAAGTTTTCTTCTTTAGCATCTTTAGATGATAAATTCTCTAAGACATTACAAACTAGTGCAAGTGCAAATGAAAATGTTCTACACACAAAGAAAAATGTATCTTTTATGAACTTTTCACTGAAAGGTTCTTTGAGGAACCAAAAATTGTTCTACGAAGTTCTCTTTGGGACCCTTTATTTAAGGGTCCTGAACGTTTTACGCAATGTAAAGGTTTTACACCTTAAAAATTAATATTATTATTATGTTTGAGTTTTTGTGAATAACCTTTTTTGCAATGTAAATTTTTTTCATGGAAACGCAAAAAAAACGTTATTTTTGGGGTTGAAGAAGTAAAATCAAAATACAAAGGTTTATGCTCTGAAATTAAAATATTAAAACATTTTGGCACCATTAACTTTTGTATGCCTTATTTGTAATCTATTTTGGATACAATGGTTGGCTAAATGGTTAAAAAAAAGAAGAGTAAAAAACACTGGGGAAAAAAAGAAGCAGCTATAATCAGGTTTCAGAAAAACATAATTGTATTTCTATTTTTTAAAAATCTGGGGTCACAAACAATAATTTCTTACATCTGTTTTCACAGCTACAGACTATTTTTCCAGAATGAGATTATGACTATATGTTTAAAGCAAATGAGGTTGGATGCCTCGGAGCTATTCCACCATTTTTGTCAATGATATTTTAAAGAAATGAATGTAACCTGATAGCTCCCTGGGTTAAGTCACAAACACTCACCACCTGCTGAGGCTGGGGAGAGGGGCGGCTGGAACCTCGGTGCAATCAATCAGCAGGCTAGTTCAGACGAGGACACTGGCAAACGCTCCTCAGGAGCTTGCGTGTCGAGAGGCCTGGCGTGAACTGTGGAAGCAAAGCTCCCTGCCAGCCCTCTCCATAACTAAAGCTGATTTAGACTGAGAGCCTAGAACGGAATTAGGTTTCATCCTCTGTCATGCATTTTCATAGTGATGTTTTGAGTCCTGCGGCCCTCTTTGATTCGGCCAAAAAAAGCCTGGGCTTTTTTGTCTGAATCTATGTAACACAAGATGAAGAGCACAGCAGGATGAAATGCAGTCCTCTCAATTTCAGTCTTTCCTTCCAAACACTAAGAAAAACAAATCTAATGTTCGTTAAACTGACCTTGCCGTTATTTAGCACGGTAAACATTCCCCTTCACGTTTCCAAATTGTTATTCCTTAGCGAGCCACTCAAGATTATAAATGGACAGTCGAGAGAGGCATGGAGATATATATTTGCAATGAGGGAATGCTTTTTTCACTGTTGCATCATGATTTACATACTGAATAAATAGTATCCTGCTTCCAAGTATGAAACTGCGTCCCAACGAGCCTTTCAAAGATTTTACAGTGAGTGCAAAATATTATGAAATGTGTTAAATAAAAGAAACGCAATAAAAAGTAAGGCTTTATACTCCCTACAGCCTAATAAACATCTGATGCCAACATACAATGTTCTGACAGAACGGAGAGCTTGAATACAGATCCCTAAAACAGTTTCATTTGAAAAGGGGAGCATTAATAATTGGGTCAATGACAAATTAGAAAGCTCAAAATAAACTAAGTGTTTAAAATTCTAGTTTAAAAACATGACATGCTTAAGCAATGTATTCATGTTATGGTTAAGAATAGCTTTCACGACACTCTTGGAGTCATTTCTTGTGAAAATTGTGTTTATTGTGTAACCATCAAGCAATCAGCAATTATTTTCCATAATGTTTTATAATACTATAGTCAAAAATATAGAAGTTTTTTTTATTTGTTGGTACACATTTAAAAATGGGAGTGGTTGTACCATTTTATATCCTGATCTAACCTTTCCATGCATAAAATGGCCAAATTGTCTGATACTTAGGGTTTATTTATTGTGCATAATAAATCAATATGATGGGTCCTATAAGGTGTCCTCTGTTGATGGTAAGATTTAACAATTCAAATCAGTGCATCGGCATGAATGTTAACAATGCAATGCAGCGATTTAAAAAGTGTGCATCTCATACAAATTGCCATTAATTTCTAACATGTTTGGATTAGTAAAAAACAACTATTTATATATAATTATTAGTAGATGTGTTATAATTTTATTATGTAGAAAGTGACCAATAATTTGTAAATCGTAATTTTACATTTTGATTGATTTGTCCTTTCTAAACGGTTTCTCAAGCACATTCTATCATCATCATAAATAACTATTTTAAGGTTGTACTTCACGCTTCACATGTCAATGACCCAACTACTAAATGACGTTATGCTCTTCATATATACTTTAACTGCTCCAGGGAGGAACAAAATCTGTCAGGGGATACTTTAAGTGTTTAACCAGCCAGGTTCAACAGGTAAACTAAGGCCTGACCTCCCAATGTAAAGGAATCTCAGAACGCCAATAAATGACCATTATCTGAAATCTCATATGTTTGACTTGACAGTCAAAATATCCTTCATGGTCCTAAAAAAATGTCATAGTAAACCGTCCACTCTCACTCTCAGCAGCCAATCCACAATAAAAGCAGAAAAATAGACCCATGCCAGAATCAGTCAATATGATTTTGTCTTACTGACCTACACTTTACTTGGCTTGGCCAATGAGCTGAATTTCCCAAACTGAAATTCTCATGGTAGGAATATGTGATTTTGATGGATGTGCACAGCCTGTTTTTCTTGAGTGAAAGAAAAAGAAAGGACAATGATGCTCTGTTTTTGGACTGACTATGAGGACTCAATTTGCAGTTCATCTTGGTGTCACATCACTTCCCATCTAACTAAAGCTTCTCACGACCGACCCAGTTAGCAGAAAACACCTGTGGTCTCCATTCAAAACATCAGCTAACCAGAGTGACAGTTCGCAAAATGTCTGTCGGATAAATCTTTCTCCAATAATACAGGTTGGACTGTACAGTCAGCATCAGTTACCAAAACAGATTTAAAAAATCCAAGATGGTCCATGATTACAAACTTTTAAAAACTTAGAAATATATATAAAAAAAAACAGCTGTTTCCAAATGCCCGAGGCAATGCCCGGGATTCAAAATTGAATTTAAATCTGGAAATAAATGGAAGGTTTTTGCATTTAAAAAAAATTCCAAAACAAAGAAATGTTATGACATGAAATAAAAACCACAATAACAGTGCTCAGTTTGTAGAATTGGTCAAATGCTGTTGCTTCAAAACATAAGGTCCTCTTTTCCCAAATCATCTTAAATCATACAGAAGAAAACAAAATCATCAGGGTTTTTGAAAGGACTTTGAAGAAAAGGGGACAAACCAATACTAAAACATGAAATTCATGTGGACTTTCAAATCACCTGCCAACCAAAGATGAAATTATAACCTGAGCCAAAGAAACCAAAGCATTTATCGTTCAAAGCCTTTGTTCCAAAACCTAGCATTTCCTTGAATCAAAGCTAAGTAAAGAGGTAGGCAGGGGTTAAATGAAAAAGCAGCTCTTGTTCAAGCTCCCCCTATTATCAGCCCTTCACCCGCCTCGGTTGCACTTGAATCTTTCTGCCACGCGCTCGCGGTTCTCCCTGCCAACTTTTTTTAGTGCGTTCCTCCTCCTCTCTTTTTCCTTGCCTCAAACCTGTCAAATCCTATAAGCGAAAACATATTGAACGCACACTATTTTCTTTCTTTCTTTTTTTTCCCTGTTTTTCACAGGACTGATGGATTTTCAATCTACGAAACATTTGTCTGCATGACATCACCCATGGGTTTTAACTGCATTATTTCACCAGATACTGTACTAAGGAGAGAAACACTTTCATTACCTTCATAATTCACTTTGGAAAATGTTCCTCAGATGTCTCTTTTCTCTTTAGTTTAGCTAGTTATTACTACGGGAGCAAAAAACGCATCCTTACTTGTCACAGAGGCATGCATTTAATTAGCTGTCTCATAACAGATTGTGATTACAAAAAACTGTGGTGGGCGAGATTCCTGGATGCTGACCTTGATAAAATGGCTGCATGGACATCAAATTCTATATATAGGCCACATAAGTGTTTAAGCAGATCAAATTCTACTAACATGCATTAACTTCACACTAACTGAGCTTTTACTTTAGCAGTCAGAGTACCACTGCACAGAGTACATTACTGTTTAAAAGTTTGGGTTGAGTACGATTTTTTTCCGTTTGTAAAGAAGGCAATAAATTCCTAAAATTGTACTATTAAAGATTTCTATTTCAAATAAATGCTCTTCTTTTGACTTTTCTATTCATGACAGAATCTTAAAAAGGGCTTCCACAGAAACGTGTTTCCAATTTTTTTCCAGTGAGGATAAGAAAATTTGGCTTTGCTATCACAGCAATAAGTTACATTTTAAAATATAACAAATAATAAATAAATGAAATAAAAAATGAAAACATTTTACTGTATTCTTAATCAAATAAATACAGACTTTCTAGGCATAGGAGCTTTCTTCAAAATTATTAAAAAATGTATTAAATAATAAGTACATAAAAAATATAAATAAATATATATATATATATATATATAAATAAATAAAATTACCAACCCCCAAAATTGTAGTGTAGATTTTTTTTTAAGTAGTTATATACTAATGTTGCTGATATAATGTGTTAAAATATATTTATTTAATAAATACACTATATATGATTAAAAATATATTTTATATCTACAAAATTTTATCTTTTGAACTTTATCTCCAGATATATATGATCTAAAACTCTTTAAAACCTACACTATTAATAGAATTGGATAACTAATTTACATTAATGTATATGCTAAAATGTATCTTTTTTAATTTACATCAGTGTTCTTATATTGTGTCAGACATTACAGCAGCAGCCGTTGCACTCTGACTCACCAGTTGACAGCCTGATACCAGTTAATACCAAACCCAGGTGCATCAAGCCTACCAGACTCTCTTACTTTATTTCACAAGCCTCAGAATTCACAGGTGACGGTGATTAGAGATGTTCTTGTGGCTTCATTTGCAGATCTGGAAACCAAATGTAAGAGAAATGAGCAGTTATACCTTCAAACACAACAGAAATACATTTGGTACAAGCTATTTGTTCCTCACAAAAAGAAATCTGTTTAACTTTAATGGAAGAAGGTGGGAAATCTTAAGGTGCGTTACTTTACCAAAAGTCCCTCAGCTACAGAAATCACTTTAAACAGTTCTGGTGAATAATTACTGTTTTATCATGGTTTGGAAAAACACATCTGATTGGCTCGTGGATGTGGGATGCCAGCAGACAAAACACACAGCAGACTCAAGGTACAGTAAACACGTCTTACCTCAACGTGCGGAGGTTTACTAGAAGAAAGACAAACAGCATGCTGAGAGACGTGACAGGCCTGAAAGACCCAGATAGAGCCAAGCAACGCCCGCTGATGACAGACAGCCACTCGTTCTTTAGAGCACCTCTGTCCCAAGACGTCTTGAGCAGCATCGGTTGATGAGGCCACTTGAAGAGAAAGTAAAGTGCAAACATAAACACAAAAGTTAATAAGCCTGGATAAGGGTTGCTAATCTTACATTTAAAACGTAAAGAGTGACTAATGGAGCTGATTAGGTGCTGCTTAAAATGAGATTTGGTCATAGTTACATTACTTTTAGCCTCTAGGCCGAAAAATACACCAGCCTTATCAGCCAAAGCTATGACAAAGAAAACAATGTGTTAACAACAGTTAACATCTACTTGCAATAGCTTATCAGCCATCACCAGGTGCCATGCAGTCTGGTGGTGTATCACAAATATTTACAACCTTCTTTGATTCACTTTCTCCTTTTTGTTGAATCAAGCGTTTTGAAATATTTCCAACCTCAGGTGCCAGACATCACTGAAATTAACCTGTCTGATTTTAAAAGAATTGCACTGTGGGTCAAAAACCATTTCAGTCAATTTTCTTTTTTTTTATAAATGAGAAGAAGAGAGAAACATCTGGGCATTATAAATGACTGCAATTGTCACTCACAGAGCTTTATAATGTTTCAGGCATTGTAAAGCAATCACAGAGGCTTGGAGTGATTTCACAGGTCTGTCTTATTCACCCGACTATAAATAATCCTAGAAGACTCCCGTGAAGCACAATGAATGAGTGTGCGATACAGATGGGCTTTAAGTTTTACAGCAATATAGTAAGATACAGTACAGTGTAAACCACAAAACAAAAAACAAACTGTTTAAATGTTTCTTTTTGTTTAGATAAACAGGAAATGCCACAACCACACCACTGGTTGATCCTGAAGTTAACATAACATAAGGTGTGCATTAGTATTTAAAGGTTTATACAAAAAATAATTCATTTCACATTTTGGATCACTTCAATTTAGGCATCACAACATTATGTGAAAAGTTTAATGTGTTAAGGTAACAAAGGTGACCTAAAGATTAAAAATAGGGGAAATGAGCATAAAATAAAACTTAAAACACTTAAAATGGCTTTGAAGTTGAAATAAAATATTATACAATAAGCTTACATAAAAAAAAACTTAAATGAAAATGTTATTTGAAATGCTACTTAATATTAATGGGCAAGCAACTGATATAAAATACGTTAAACTTTAATTGGAAATAAAAATGTATTAAAGCAAAAATACAAATAAAATATAAATTACATAAAATATAGTTAATATAATATAATATATATTGTAATATGTATTTTAAAGCATGTCTATATATATATATATATATATATATATATAAATATAAAAATAATAATCTTTAAAATAAAACATACTATAATACATAAATTATGATTAAATAACATTGACAATACTGTTCAATAACAATAAATAAAAAATTAACAATTAAATAAATAACAAAAAAATAATAATAATAATTTCCGCAAATAGCATAGGCCTAGAAGTATTACGTACACTTGAAATATATGAAGACTCCTGTTATATTAGTGTCTGAAAAAATATATACATTTAATTTCAAATGGAGCTGGCCACCACATCAAGGCCACAGATTTGTGTGACCAGAAGAAAACAAAACTGAGTGCACCATTTATATTCATGTGTGTTAGTTTGTGCACACAAAACAGAGCAATGAAAATGCCTTGTTAGCGTCACTCTCAACAGAGGTGGTGGATGCATCTAGTCTGACATCTTCAGGCCACACCAAGCTCATTTATGAGCATGCTTTTAGCTATAGACCACACTTACTCGGAGAGACATACTGGACCTCTTCACCTACCCAGGTGGGCTGGGTATGGAGAGATATTTCATCACTTTAAAAGAGGAGAGGGGGGCAAATTTTATCAGCAAATCTGAGATCCAATGACAAGCAGTGAAGCGAGGCGACTTGGGTCCTGGCAAAGCACTCCACGCAGGCCTGATACTCCCTAGGGCTTCGCTCTCCATGTGTGGTCCCTCTCTGTTTCTCTCAGGGTCTGTGTGCCTCCATGCACATGGACAATATGACAACACTGAAGGCCCAAGATGAGCCAAGACAAGAAAAACAATCAAGCCAGGGCTGTGAACTCAACTGTGAGAGCTTGATTTTCACTGCCCTCCACTCCCTATCTGAAAGCGGCCCACAAACACGCATACACACACAGGGTCTTCTCTTTTTTTCCACACTCTGCTTGGTAACGTAGCTTAATGGAGTGATGGTAAAGATCCAGATAAAACATGCCCCCCTTCTGTACGTCCTCCATATGCTTTGATTGCACTGCTCTGAAAGGAGGGAAAATGATTCATGCTGTTGGCGTGCGTGGCGGAGCTGCAGCTGGACGCTGCACCTGCAACTCCCAAATCTGGGAAAATAAGCTCCCGGGAGCAGGAGGAGAGAGACAGGCCGGGCTACACACACTTATATACATAAAGAGAATAACTCGTTACAATTCAAAGCCGATTACTTTGTATACAGAAGAGCAGCTTAAACGCTCTGGTTTGTAGAAATTCCATTGATTCATTCATTAAAACGGCCACAAACAAAGGAGGCATCTCATCATCGTGTGATTCAAGCCAATAAAAAGCAGCTTGTTCCAACAATAAAGGCTTTAATTACCAAACCAAAAAAAAGGTTTACTGTTGATTTTGTGATGTTTCAGCTTTCATGATGATTTGCTGGGCTGTTTATTAACTGAAGTGGAATGTCAAAGCAGCACTAGATCAAAAAGCCACACTATTAGAGATCTTTAATGTCTTCTTTTGCCCTGTCCACGGGAGAGCCTCTAACTCATAACACCGTTCTGTGTGACTATTGCCCCCTTAAGCGTACTCTCCAGTTGCACACACACACACACACATACAGACATTCCACACGATACCCCTGCACATGCACAAACATACCAGGAATAATGACCCCCATTACTTCTCAATCCACAGAGACATTCAGAATGATTGTGTTTTTAGTCATTGGTTTTAAAGCATATTTTGTTTAGCAGTACATTTCAGAAAAGAGAAGAGTAAAAAACAGTAAAAAGTTGGGATAATCCACCCAAAAATGAAAATGACAGCATGGTTTACTTATCCTCATGCCTTCCTACAGTATGCACATATAACTATCTTCTAGAAGACAAACACAATCAGTTTTATAATGACAATGGTTGAGATGTTTAAGCTCAAAAAAGTGCATTCATCCATCAGAAAAATGTATTTCACACAGCGGGGAATCAATCTTTTTGCGTGAGTAAAATAGCTCTAATTAATGCTTTATAATCTGTATTTTTCTTCATCATTTCTAGCTTCTTTCACTTGTTCACGAGACTGTGGCGTCCCAGTGGGTGATGCGTAGTGTCATCCCGAGGACCAAACTTTGTCTCCTCTTGGCTTATATCCTTCAGCCTTTTTCTTTCCAAATGCTTGTTTTGTACTTTTTTTTTAAACAAATGCATTGATTCACTTCAGGATTAACCCCTGGTATTGAACACTTTTTATGATGGATGAATGAACTTTAGTTCGCTTTAAAATCTTGACCCCCATTTAATGCTATTTCAACTTTACAAAGAAAGTTAGTATTATTTAATTGCAAAAAAAAAGACTAACATGATTGAGAAACATTATTCCTACGTTATTTCTATAATCCAGTTCAAAGTGTGAGTTGCAGTGTTATGCCATTTTAACTCATATTTTCTAAACTAAACATGGTTATACAATTACTAACTAAACAATACTATTTAATAGTGCTATTTAACTGCAACGTGAACATATAATAATAATAATAATGATGGAAATTTAAAAATGGGACTTTTTTTCTATATTGTTACTATAGTTTATTTCAGAGTGTGATTTATATTTAGTAAAAATACTGTGCTGTTAGTGTGTTTTAGAGGGTTAACAATTAATTGGGATACACAATGGGTTATCACAGAACTTAAAATGTACTTAAATCAGTGATATTTGCATGCCAAACTATGACACAGAGAGAGACACACAAGGACACTGACACACAAACACACACACATAATCTCTCACGCAAACTTGTGCAGCCCCTCTATTCACACGCAAACAGCTGGGTGAGGAATGTGGGAAAAACACGCTCCCAGTTCTGTTTTGAATAGCACTAACTTCACTGGTCACCCACTGCCACTTTGAAGCATTCAAAAGCACTCTTGATACTTCACAGACAGACTGTAACGTGGGATTATGGAGTGCTGCTGGATGTTTGTAGTAATATGTCCTTTGTCCTTTAGTGAAAGAGATTACTGTACCTTATGATGGTGCCTATAGTGCCGTATCATGAATACTGGACCTGTTTAAAGAAAAAAATCATGAGATATGTATCTATGGGTACAGATGAGAAAAACATAACAAAACATTGTCAGACTCATATCTCATAGTGAGATCAATTATCTTGTTTCAGCAACATGGAAGGTGACAGACGTGCTCAGGTAAGTCCCAACCCACATTTTATATTTTTATTTTTTTAACAACCGATAGCATCTATCGCAGTAACAACCTGAGATTTTCTCGTTTATTGTAGCTATTCCAAACTTAATATATAAGTCTTTGGTATGGACTGTACAAAAGCAGCTGAGTTGGTCGGTGCAAAATCTTCCCTAAACAATCCCATCTCCCTAGTCGATTCATATTTTCCTGGGCTGTCAGCACTGCCTGGCTTCACTCTCTGACTCAGACCGGGAGCTCAAGTTTGTCACTCTGTCGTTGTCATGGCTAAAATGCTGAGAGCCTGGAACCAAATTTTGATGGGTGGGCCGTCTCTCCCCTGAGGCCAAATGAGTAGTCTATGCTCATCAACCGTCCCGAGACAAAGTTCTCGATTGCTCCCTCCCCTTACGATAACACTGTACACTTCGCCAACTCATTTTTCATTTTCTTCTGACAGTTTGACAGAAATGCAGATGCCACAAATGCCTTTAGGGTGCTGGTGCTTCAGCTGGTAGGGCATAATCTAGTAAGCTGAACTGAATAAACCATGCAATTGTGCATAGTTACAACTGGAACAGACTTATAAATAGGCTTTTCAAAAGAAGAGAAAATGTTTTACAAAGCCTTTTGTAGCATACAGGCTGTTCAAAAAATAAACTATACAATAAATAAATAAAATTATTAAATAATAACTAAATAATACATATATGTATAAATTTTAGATTTAACGTATTATACACATTATTGTTTAAACATGCATGTTTTAATTTAAAATAAATAATATATAATTGTTCTAAAAACATGCACACACAAAAATTACATATGCATATTTTATAATAGTATTTTTCTTTTTTACATTATAAATATAATTATACTATATTATATTTATTATAATATACAGATTATAATATCATGTATTAATATAATATAAAGTATAATATACAGAATATAAGCATTACTATATTTAATGACACTGAATGTATAACAATAAAAATATTATTTTTATTCCAATAATACTTTATATTTTTATATATGTGCAGTATTATTGATAATAACATACGTGTCAAAATAAATACAGTAATGCGCTTCAATCTGTAAAAAAAAAAAATATTACTATAATAATACTATTTATGTGTATAATTTGTGTTTGTGTGTGACTCACCAGTATTCATCTGGGTACTGTTACAAAAAAAGGGGTCCACTTTGTAGGGAGCTATACATAAACTTGAAGGCACTGTGTGATGCTGACTGCCATGCTAAGCTGGGCTGGTGTAATGTGCCAGTTTAACAAACTTCATACAGCTGCTGCTCAGGCCAGAATTGACTTTGGCAAACACTCTCAAACCTCAAGATCCTTAACAACTTATGTCCTTTCTGCCATCCAAGGCAAGCAGAGCCCTGTCAAAGTCATGTCAGGAAACCTCAAACCAGAGGAGTGTATCAGAGAGGCCTGCAGGCACTTACGCCAGCGCCTCCTGCAACTAAATGAGCCAAGAAATAACATTTTTGGGCGATTTATGTCTTTTGCACGACCACAATACTAGGAAATGACATGAAATACTGTATAACTGCTTTTACAGCACTATACGTGGTGACAGTTGTGTCTCAGTTGCTGGCACGCAAGCCAAAAGTAATGTTATTAATGCAGGGACGCACAAACAAAGCATTCGTTTGGCAAATATTTGGACACTTTTCGATTCAAAAGTAAATACAGAAGCACATACGCCGCAATATTAATATTTTATAGTTGTTTACTAAAAATAGACGTATCAACTTATCTAATTTTCCATTGTTTACATCTGTTTGACGACTTGAGTCTTAAAAGCTAACGTTACGTTTACTTGTCTTACACTTTTGTTGTAACTATATAGTGATACATTAACATAAAAACTGTTTCTAAACACATACGTGTCGTTTCGTTATGAAATTAATGTATGTATTTGATTATCTATGCCTCTAGGAAGTAAAACTAAAAACGCTACAAACAACGTGGTCGAAGGTCGAGCTCATGCTAATTAGATTACGCAAACGGTTTTGATTACGTGCCGGTAGTGTTGAATTACGTCATCACGTACATTAATATTAATGAGTTAAAACTTTTTATGCTTTAAAATGCAGAGTAAGTACAGCTTTGCTGCTTTTTTCTCTAAAAAGGGTACATTGTCTTAAAATCACAATTTTAACCAGGATTCGTTATTTTGTCCTTATTATCATCATAATATTGTGATTGACTGGTAAGTATTTTTGATATAATCTTAGCAAAAGTGCAAGATTTAAAACAATAACTATAGAGTACAATTAAATAAAGTAAAAAAAAAACAAAAACATTTGAGTACCTGTTTTATTAAACATGACATTCACAGTAAATACATACAACAGAAATAGTTTTAAAAAGACAATCAAATGTAAACAAATAATAATAAAATAAGTATAAGCATAGAAAACAATTAAATAAAAAGTTAACATAAACATCTTTACAATAAATAAATAGATTAAAAAATTACTAAAGTGAATAAAATCACAAAAAAAGCCACATTCAAAGAATATTAAGTAGGTAATCCTTACATTTATTTTTTCCGTTAATGCGGTTGTTTTAGCAACTTTCTTATTAGGTGATGAGCAGAAAGGTTCATAAAACAATTTTAAATCAATACGCACACAAAAAAATCCTAAAACTAAGCATATAATTTCAAAGCTAAAAAGTTTGTTGTAAGCTGAGAATCGTTTTGGGGTATTTTCTGCCACTAGAGGGAGCAGCGGTCAAAAAACACTGATGACGTGTCGAGCAACATGGCTGCGCCCGTGATGGAGCACAACAAGCTCAGCAGCAGTGATCTTTGTCATCTAGAACGAACAGACAGCACTAACTCTGAATCTCCTTCAGAGGATGCAAACTTTACAGACGATGTAGTTGCACTTGTTCAGAAAGAGATAGGTGGCGATCTTAAGTCGCTAAAGAAGGTGTCAGGGCTCTTGGAGAAATTGACATTAGAGAACAAGCAGCTGGAGGAGCAGGTAAATAAAGCCAGAATCTAACTGTTGTAAAGCATAAGAAAAAGAGTTAAACCATTTTATTACATGTGAATTTTATTTATTTATTACGATGGGCTTGACATGCGAGACAAACTACGACTATTTGTTTTTGTTAATATTTCTGATATTTTTTTTTATTATTCAATTTACAAACGTATTTTACATACGCTGAAAGCACATTAAATGCAAGTGAAGTGTCTAGTTTAATGTTTTAAATAACTTGAAAATATGAAATTAGATTATGTACCATCGTCATTCAGCGTCACAGATACATATTTATGTAAACATGAAATGCATACTACTTATGACCTGTACTAAATGTACATACTTAATTTTCTTAGATGTTTAAGGATTTTAAAAATTCTAGTTGATAGGTAAAACCTAGTTGACTGAAGGGTAGTGCCAAATATTGGTAAAGTAAAAAATTGCAATTAATCAGTTTTTGAGAGCTGCACAGTAATGCCTAACATAATGTTTTAAATATTGCTTGTTATAAATTTGGCATATTTTTTGGTGAATAAACAGTAACTGAATTACATTTAAGTGAGTATCAGCTGTATTATGCTAATGTATGGTAGTCATTTTTACGCTTATAAAAACAAAAACAAAAAAAGCTGCTCTAAATCTCACCTTTTACACTTTGACCCATATATTTATCATTTCTGTTCCATTTTTTGCATTAATTATTTTTGTTTTATATATTGATAGTTAATGTAAGTATATATACATATTAATTATGATTCTTGTATACTTTTCTTTATTTGTAACACAGCATTTGTGTGTACCTGCAGGTGCTGACCGTGTCCTCTTCTGTGCCGTTACGTGTGTCAGCTGCCCTGACCGCAGCAGAGGAGTCTCGAGTAAAGCTGGAGTCTTTATTGGAGAAGGAGAGACTTTTGTCCAACACTTTACACCAGCATCTGCAGGGCGCACAGGTCTGGGCCGACAGCATCGGGCAGGTCTTGGGTCAGATAGATACATTAGAGAGGCATATGAAGTACCTTCAATGTCTGGCTCGTATTGAGGAGCTCAGGTAAATTGCGCGGCCAGATATTTTGGAGTGTTTTTAAGTGTTTTATTGGTTTGTAACACAGGTTCCACTTCACTTCTTTTGTGTTGCATTAGTGACAGCATCCAGCAGTATCTGATGACCAATAGCATGTGGGATGCGGTTGGTGCAATAGACAGGATGGCCTCTCTGGATATGGGTTTGCAGGAGTCAGGCTGTAGCCACTTGCAGGCTTTCCTCAGAGAAACACTTCGCTTTTGGCACAAGATCCTTAAAGATAAACTGGCCAGGTATTAGGCTTATTTCGAATTGGATGTTTAGAAGAATAAATATTTAAGTTCACACTAAATGTTTGGTTTTGTTTCAGTGATTTTGAGGAAGTTTTGACGCAGTTCCACTGGCCGTTCATCTCGCCGCCAACACAGACCCTCTCTCCCCCGGCCAACGCACAGGAGCTCAACAGCCAGCTGGATCTGCTGGTCTCCCAACTTCTCTCTCTCCAGACCTCGTATCCTTAATCTTCTGAAATCAAATCCACTTTAATATAGATGATATAGATTAATTGTATCAGTAGATTGATTTGGGGTCACAGCAATATCCTTAAAGGGATAGTACATCCAAAATTTAAATTCTGTGATTAATTTCTTACCCTCACCAAAAAGGTGTTAAGGACATGATGCTACAAAATTACTTTTTGTGTGCAGAGAAGTTGTAGAAGTTGTGATATGTTGAAATATTTTTTTAATTTAATAAAGTGTGTAAACCCTTTGTCTGATTAGGACAGACGATTGTGTTCTGTGTGGAGTGTGTGGGATCTAATGATAATGTGAACTAGTTTTACCCCCCACTGAAGCACTGAAGTGCTAAAATACTCCATCTTTACCAAACATATCATCTGTCCTAATGAGACAAAGGGTTTACACACTTTATAAAATAAAAAAAAAGATTTTTTTGTGCTTTTCAACATATTACAACTTGTAAATTAATTAACTAAACATAATAATCACTTATTAATCAGTTGTAAATGTTTTGTAGATGAACACTTCATCATTAACTAATCTCTTATAAATGACTTACAACGGGACGTTATTATAAAGTGTTTCCTATTATGTTTATTTATTAAATACAGATTCGCTTTCTCAATAAACTCTACTAGACTGTTTCATCTGGAGCCACAATGACTTGCTTAAATTGTGAGATAAGCTACACAATACTTAAGACAACAGTATTTTTTACTTGCTCTGAAATTTATTTAGGTTAGTGTTTTATATGTTCGCTTTTTTATTTAAGGTGCAAAGCTGGTAATTTTCCTTAACAGGTGTTGAAGCGATGACCTTGTATCAGAGAAGACAGAAACTCTGTCTCGTCCAGGGCAGTCCCAGACTCCTCCACTCTCATTGCCCATTCAGATCATGCTGCTTCCCCTCAGTAAGAGATTCAGGTACCACTTCACTGGAAACCGTCAGACCAACAACTTGAGCAAGGTTAGAGATTATTACACATTTGTTTGAGTGGGCAAACTACTGATCAATTATCATATATACATCAATGATATGATATTACATTAAATCTTTACAGCCAGAGTGGTATTTGACCCAAATCCTCATTTGGATGGGCAACAGTTCCAACTTTATGGATGAGAAGATTCAGCCTATATTGGATCGTGCTGGGGCCAAAGTTAATGCAAGGGTATGTTCATAATATATTTTTTAAATTTCACCTTTTACGTTTTAATCAACATTACATAACTTCCAGTAAAGCAACTTTTTTCTCTTTAGTTTCTTGAATCCCTGTCAATTAGAACCATTTTTTCCCCCTTTAATACATCTCACTTAAATGTACACCACAATAAGATAATTTAGTTTTAGTGCATCAAAGCCATCTGTAGGACTTAAAGTTTTACCAATGTTTCCTCCAGGTGGAGCTGTGCAGAGGACTCTTGACTTTGGCGCAGGAGAAGCTCGCTCACGACGCTCCTCGATTGCTTTACGACGATGCTCTCTTCTGCCACCTAGTGGACGAGGTGTTGCAGTTTGAAAAAGAGCTCCGTAGCACCCACAGTTACCCACGCGCCTACCCCGGTGTCTTGCACATACTACTGGAGGAGACCGTGTTCCAGAAGTGGCTCAGCGTGGAGAGAAAGAGTGAGTGTCAACGCTACGAATTTGAACCTCAGATTTTCAGTTTCTATGATAAATTACATTTTGTGTGTTGCTTTCTAGTGGCTGTGGAAAAAGTGGACGCTATGCTGTCTGCAGAGGGAGCCTGGAGCTCTCAGTATAAAGACATCACTGATATGGATGAACTTAAAGCACCAGATTGTGCAGAGACCTTCATGACCCTTATGCTGGTCATCACAGGTATCAATCAAAAAATCATCCTCATATTTGATTCTTAAGGTTAAAACTTGTTACTAAATCTATCCCCAATCCTTCTTTTAGAACGGTACCGCTCTCTGCCATGTCCGCGGGCTCAGCTCAGTTTCTTGGCTTTGCAAAAGGAGCTGGTGGATGATTTCCGTATCCGCCTCACGCAGGTCATGAAAGAGGAGTCCCGACAGCCGCTAAGCCCTCGCTACTGTGCAATTCTCAATGCTGCCAACTACATCTCCACTGTTCTCAGTGACTGGGGGGACAATGTTGTAAGTGTTTTTGAGTCACACTGAGGCTAACAGGAATTTGTATGAGGGCAAGTGTGTCCAAACCTGTTTCTGGAGGGTCACTGTCCTGCAGAGTTTAGCTCTAATACTAATTAAACGCATCCTAACCAAAGTAATCATTGTCTTCAGATTCACTAGAAACATCCAGGAGAGTGTGTTGCAGCTAAAAGCAGTAGGATTGGACAACCCTATATGAGGGTAATAGGGGAAATGATGCTTATTTTTTAGTAGCAGTCATTTAGCTTTTTAATGATCATTCCTAGAAAAAAAACGACTTATTAAAATTTGAAGAAGTCTTGTCCACCAAATTGCCCAAGTCATGTGGTGTAACTAATATGAATATAGTGATCAGGTCAATAAGTATCTTAAAATATCAGATATTTTGATCTTTTTATGACTAGAAGTTTAGTTCTGATTGTACAATGTCATGTGGTGCGACTACTCATTTATATTTATTAATTAATAATTCATGATAGTGAATATATATATATATATATATATATATATATATATATATAAAAAATACTTTTGTATTATATGTAATTATACATTTATTTATTTTTCTAATTTTAAAGACTTTTTTAATTGTTAATATATATACTGTATAATATAATAATAAAAAGTCTGTAAAATTTGAAAAATAATAAAAGTATTAAATCTACATGAATGCAAAAAGGACATTTCTAAGAGGGTTTTGTCCCCTATTATTCATCCTTGACCCATTAACACTTCAAAAATATTTTTCAAAAGTCTTGATTGGGAACAAAAACACATACATGCACAAAATCACTTTCCTTTTGTTTTCTCTCAGTTCTTCTTGCAGTTGCAGCAGGCTGCAGTGTCAGTTGGTGAGGAGATCCTAGGTTCTCAGACGCCCACGGAGACGGGGCGTCTGGCCTCTCTGGAAGGATCTTTGTTTGAAGCCCTGTTGGCCCTGCTGGAAAGGCTACGAGGAGACATGCTGGGACGATTACTGGATGCAGTCATGAGAGACGTCAAAGAAAAGGCACAGCCATACTGCAAGGACAGGTACAGCAATAACTGAAAAACAGTCAATTTAAAAGATACCGTGTGTGGGTGTTTTGTTTAAGGCCTCAAAAGCTCCTAAATGGCTTTAGTTGACTGAAATTAAGAAACTAGAAATTGAGTTATGATTGTTTGAATCTGAGAGCAGTGATCTCTGGGTAGTTGGAGGCATAGTGGTATTATTGCCGTATTGTAGTATTGATTTTGAAGTGTTAAGTATCTGAAGTGAATCTGGTTTATTTCAGGTGGATCTCCTTGCCATCACAGAGTGACCAAGCCACTATGTCATTATCCAGCTCTGCATGTCCCATGATGCTTTGCCTGAGGGATCACCTGCTCCAGCTGCAACAGATGTTGTGTCTTCCTCTGTTTCAGATGTTCTGGCAAGGCCTCGCCGAGAGACTCGACAGCTTCATCTACCAAGACGTCAGTCTCTTGCCTCAACGTTTTCACTGTTAAACCTTAATTTAACCATAACACTAATGTTCAGAAGTTTGGATTTAGTACAGTTTTTGAAATATTTTTGAAAGTATTCTCTTGTACTCAACAAGGCTGCAACCAACAACACATTCAAAACTATAATATTGTGAAATATTATTACAAATACTGTCGCTTTTGATCATTTAAAAGCATCCTTGTAAAATAAAAGTATTGTTTTATTTTAAAAAATCATTCCTTTTAACAGGGGTGTATCTTAGCCTCAAAATCAAACTTGAACATGTAGAATGCTTAAATAAGGAGAAATATTTAAGAAAAAGAAAAATCTTTCAAATTTTAGCCAGGATTAACTGTATTTAAAATCTTATGTACAATTGTTTGTTGGAGTATGTGGCTTATCGGGGTTTTTTTTGCTCTCACCCTAAGCTGATCCTGTATAACCATTTCAATGAAGGCGGGGCAGCACAGCTTCAATATGATATGACCAGAAACCTCTTCCCTCTTTTTGGACACTACTGCAAGAGACCTGAAAACTTCTTCAAACAGTAAGTTTTTTTTTTTTTTTATCAAAGCTAATATTTAGAAAAACCTGATTTTAATTTCTCTCTTTCCTCCTGTCAGTGTGAAGGAGGCCTGCATCATCCTAACTCTTAAGGTCGGCCCGGCGCTGCTGTTGTGTGATGTGCTGAAGCATTCAAAGGAAGATGATGGTCTTCTGAACCATCAGCAGCCCAGTCCGGAGTCAGTACTTAATGAGCTGGGAGTCTATAAGCTGGCTCCCAGTGATGTGCAGATCTTACTCAACCTCCGCTCAGCCTGGCTCAACCAATCATAAATCATTCCAAGCATTACCAAGTACTTAAACACCTGTTATACTTCAGATATGACTGAATGAAATATCAGCCGAGCTACAGTATTTAAAGTGAACTCAAGGGATATGTAAAAAAAGAAGAAACAAGTAAATTAAAAAATGTTTTAGTGCTATCTTCTTTATTTAGTGTTAAATAAAGCATTGCATTTTTGAATATTAAATATGTGTTGTTGGGGTATTTTGTTTTATCTCATCAGTCTAAACAAGATCAAGGCTGTGGGTTTTATCTCAGAAGAGAGAGAAGCCATGTTATGAGGGCTGTATCTTGTAGTGTGCCACCTTTTGCAGGATTAAAGCAGCGTTCCAGGTTCTGAAGAGTCCGCATGCTTGGGTCAAAGGGTATCTGCATGGGTACAATTAAATATCAGAGACAGAATAACACACACACATTTCAATCATGATGCATGTTAGGAGTTTGTGGTGTTATTTAAATGTTTGAATACAATTTTTAGATGATATTGATAACTAATTAGAAATTTTGCCTTGGTATCTAACTTCAATCTAAATTGAAGTATTAAATTATTATAACTGGAAAGAAAATCCATATATAATCCAAACTAATATTGTAAATAAATAAAACTAAACATCATTTAGAAAGGAAATGAAGGTGTAACACTTTACCTCTGTGATGGGGGCTAAATTGAAATCAGACTTCATTAAATTCCTAATCTCGGAGCAGATGTGTGTAGTTTTCTCCAAAAGCATTTCCTAAAAAAAAACATTGTGGATGAATGACAAAGACAGGTGAATTTAGTGTCCTCTACATTTAGAGTTGTGTAAAAGTACAATATGGTGATTTAGGACTCAGAGACACCTGTCTGTGAGGGATGGGTGTCGCCTTTCTGTTCTGCTCCTTTTCTTCTTTTGGGCTGAAAGAGGAGGCTGAGCTGGTGGATGGTGTAACATGCTCATCAGTCTCTACACATGCTGTGTTCAGCAGGGCATGAACAGCTTTCAGCCTGGATGGAGCAATGAGAGTAAACAAAACTGAATTAACTACCACTTAAATAAAACAGTCAAAGAAAGCGCTAACAATAATGCACTCTGTAAAAACAGTGTATATTTATCCAACACAAACTACGGTTGTCTTTGAATGAACAAAATCTACCTGTCCAAACAGATCGCTGTCTGTCCAGCCTGTAGTGTTGCTACTGCGTCTGAAATAGGGCTCATTGCTGATAGAGGAGCATTATTTAAAGCGAAGAGAAGCAGAATCTGAAGAGATCAAATACAACTTTGCTCAGGAACCGATATGCATTACAAGGAGATTTAAATAAAAGACAATTAATTTGAAAAAAAGGACTCTAAATTACTAAACATAAGTTCAAATCATTGGTCAAAAAAAAATAATAATAATAATTGAATTACTGATTACCGTGTTGTCCTCTGATGTGGGTCTGTACCATTGGATGCTCAGTTCCTGAATTTCAGTGCTGGCCCAGGGGTATAGATCTGATAATGGCTGGTCATGCTGGCAGGAGTTAGGAGAGAGACAATTATAATGATTAGATTTTTCTGTTATCATTTGGTGATGAGGTAATGCATATGTAAAAAGAAACCTGTATTCTCTGATGACTCTGTATTAGAGCTGCAGGGGGATCAGGAACGACCCACTGTTCTTGGTAATAGGGTTGGTGATGGCTAAAGAAGGTGTGCAACTGAGAGAGTCTGAGTGCAAGTTTAGGATCACCCGACAGCCCATCAACACCCTGCACTGCTCCTAAATCACAGCCATTACATAAATGCATAAAAATGATCACCATCATTCCATAAAACATATACAGAGTACAGAGGTTGGTAACACTTTATACATAGTCCACTTCAGATATTCTACTAAAAGTAAGTAACTTTGCAACTACCTTTCATCTACTGTAGCAATCATTAGAGTATAAGTAGACTGTCTGCTTCTTATCTTGTAACACTTTATTTTAAATTGTCCACAGCATACAATATACTATGAAAAACTTTGCAAGTGTTTGTTAACTTCAACTAACCCTAAACCTACCCTAACAGTCTACTCTGAGAGTTAGTAGACATGTTCTTAAAAATTCATGAGAATTAGTCGACATGAAGTTACTTATACTTAGTAGAATGTCTAAAATGAACTATTAAAATAAAATTTCAACCAAAGGTTCTCAGAGTTTAGGTCTATTAATTGTTGAATGAACTGAATAAAAACCCCTATTTTAATAGAGTTATTTTTCCATACCTGTTTACTGTAGCAGGTTGATTAAGTGCATGTAGTAGCGGGACACATGAACCCAGGTTAGCTGAGGGCATTTCCTGCTGTAAATCTCATCCTCAGCATCCATGAATGCCTCATGAATGGTGACTGGGTTCCCAGAATTTTGTAGTCCCCCTGCCAATGGAATAAGCACATGCACATATTTGGAAATAATACCTTTATTCAGCAAAGATGCATTACATTGATTTAAAATGACACCAATTTGAATCCAATACAATCCTATGTATAATAAAAAAAACTAAATTATTTTTTTCTTTGCAATGTGTGGACAGATTTTGGGTAACAGTTTACCACAGGGGTGGAAGAGATCATTTAATGCAAAGTCAGGCAGGGCTTTTATTGAGGAAACGGGTATAGGGTCTTCAGTTTGCACAGTGAATCCATGCAAATTGTCACATTTGCCAATAACTTCTGATGTCTACATAACAAAAAGGATAAAACAAAGATTAATCATTTACACTGAACGCACTTCATACAGATGTGTGGATGATGACCTTACAGACCTTTAAAGCTATCCTCAAACAAATCCAGCAGAGCAGAAGGCAGGTCTCTCTGACTGTTTCCTAAGAAAATAACATATAATACACATAAATATTACATAAGTACTCTACTGTCATTCTCGAATTCTGTCACATTTCACAGCACCTTTGTGCTCTCGTCAGGTGCTGGTGTCAGATTTTCAGCAAGTGATATGCCTTTTAAGTATATCAATGCCATTTCCAGGTAGCAACTATGTGTCAATCTGAAATACACACATGCATAAAAATGAGAGTCACGTTTGAACAGAATTAGACACAAACTTTAGAAAAACAACGTTCTTACCGCAAACCTTGGCTAAGAGTATGGTTAAATGTAGTTAAACACCCAAAAAAGGCATCTAGGACTTTCTGGGGATCGGATTTTTGCATGGAAATGAGATGTTTGCCCACCATTCCTGCAGATGCAAAATATTTACCATCTAAAATAATTACTGTTTTATCAGAGAAGATGCTAGATATAAAGATTACTCCCTACTGGTCACCTGTACAGTAGAGGATATTAGCCTCCAGTTGGCGGTCTCTGTTGGCAGAGGCTTGAGAGATGCTGAGTGCGCACTGCAGAACTTCCTGAGCAGATATTAAGGGCTTCCAGGGTTCTTCGCCTCCCTTAGAGGAACTTGACAAAGCCTGCAATGCCATAGAGTGGCCTAGAACAGAGAATCTGTATTCATTACAACAGCATCTGCTTGAGCCCATTTACAAAGCAAAATTTATATACGTTAACCATGTGAATTAGCTGCATTAATGTAATACTTAATTACCAGAATGTAAGAGGAATATCTATACAGTTCTGCCTTTTTCTCTTGTCTTACCAATCCGCATGGTTGTCTTTGCCAGCAGGGGAAGCTGTGGAAGATAAATATTCTTCAGGCCAGATAGCAGTTCCACCTCGCCTCCATTTTTGAGACTTATGGACTCTCCAAAGGCACAGAGCTGAAAACAAAGAACATCATTACCACTACTTAATGTAAAACTGTTGCATTTATATATTCAAAATTACCTAATATGGGAGGTATTTATCTTTATCAGATATGCACCATTTTAGCACATTTTAGATAGGGTGAACTTCACAAATATTTACTCTTGCATCAAATACTTTAAGAATGATAATATACGAAACCTGTTGCTGCAGTAGTTTCTGTGTGAGCAGGTTAAAAGTCTGGCTTCCTGTTCCTCTCAGCTCACTAAGAAGTAACACAGCCTCAGCTAGAGCCATTTGTGAGCGCAGAGATAGAGCATTTCGCCCAGATAACAAGCTCACAATCTCCTGAACAGACACACACAAGATATCAGCCAACAGAAAGAATCAAATATCACTAAATCAAAATCAACTGTCGTAACAAACTACTGACCTGTAGCATGGACAAACTGTCTTCTTTGGGTCTGCCACGGTGTGTGTTGAGTTGGACGCCTTGTAGGAGCAGCAGGGCTTTAGTGTCAGGGTCTCCCCAGGCTTCAGCCTCCTCCAGACCTTCTTTCAGCAGTCGAAGCGCCTCTGCACTGCTGTCCGCACCTGCACAAACAAGCCCAAATGGTCAAAAAACAGCAAATAGCAGTTACATCCAACAACATTTACACCACATTAAACTTTGCAAAGCAGCTAACCAGAGCAGATTGCAGTTCCAGGGATATGGCCTACGAGGGAGCGAACTACTGCCAACCTACAGCGCAGCCAAAAAAGGAGATCCATGCGTTCTCCTGCTTCCACTTCTTCAGGAACATCTCTGCTATGGAGATCGAGAACAGACTTGGCATCCCGGGAGCTTGTCTGTAGAGATACAAACATCATAAAAGCCTACTGAAACTGACGCAAGATGTATGTAAGTATATCAGAGGTTGATTATTACCTGATGTGCTTTGGCTCTGGATCGTCTAAGAGCAGAGGAGGGTGGTCCGGGAGGAGGCAGCGGGCGGAAGTCACTTTGAAACACAGGAGACCTCTGGAGGAGCCTCAAAGTAGACACTGACAAATCTGCACTACAACAGAGAGGAATGATGTTTAGATTTATAATGGATTCAAACATACAGACATGCATGCATCTCCCGGAACATACAATACCATTAAAAATACCACCATGACCGCATTTATTTAATCAAAAACAGCAATATTGCTAAATCTTCTTAGAATTTTAAATAATAGCTTTATATTTTAAAATGTCATTTATTTCTGTGATGACAAAGCTGCATTTTTATCTTCCATTACTCCTGCTGCTTTATATTTTTGTGGAAATCCTGATACATTTTTTTTCAGGATTCTTTAGTGCATTAAAAGTTCTAAATTCATGAGTTACATTAAAAAAGTCTTTACTCATAATTTCTAAATAAATTCAGCATCCTACTAGTTTTTTTACCAAAAAATCACACTGTTCCCCAGCTTTGTAACCGAAGTGTTCATATAGACACCCACACAACTTCACAAACATGCATCTTTCCTCATGATTTATGTTTCTGTGCTACCTGGCAGACATTCTGCCCTGTTGAATGTTGATATTGGACATTAACAGTCTGATCTCCACTGCCAGCTCCATTTCTTCAGGATCGGTGCTTAAAGGATGTGGGGTGAAGAGCTCTGGACCAACCAAAGCATGTGCTGCTTTTAATAGTATGGCCTGACAGTGACAATAAAGAAACATTACTGCATGTTCACTTTGTCATTAATGTTCTTGGCATTTGGTAGATGCATTTATGATTGTTTATAATGCTATACTTTACAGCTACTAATGCTATAGGGTCAAATAATGTTAAAACGCTTTCATAGGCCTAGATCTGGAAGAACAATTTAACAGAAATGAAAGCTGGACAGCTTTAACAGTAAATGGAGCACCTTGACGTCTCCTAATGTGAGTTTCCTGGCACTGAGCTGAAGACTCTTGGACTTGTCAGAGCTGGAGACATCAGGATTATAGGAAGTGCTGGAGCATTTCTCCTGAGATTTGGATAACTCTGTGGGTTAAAGAAAATAATTCAGTAATGTGTTAAGGAGATTTATATTCTGTAATAGTCCATAATAAGATGATAATGATACCTGGTGTCAGTGGCTCAGGCAGGTCATGTATAGTGCTACATACAGCCAAGATGAGATGAACTCTGGCCATCAGGAGACGCCTGGTCAATTTTGTGCCATAAAGAGCCACGATGTCTTCACATGGCCCCCTGTTAACAACTTCCTCCATAACCTGAAAAAAAAGATCACACAATGTAATTTGCTTTTTACAAACAGTACAGGATGCTGTCAATGAACTTGGTGAACGTGTGAAAAAAACAGGTAAACTTACTAGAAGATTAGAGGGATCCAACAACAGTTTCCCTTCATTAAATATTTCCTTTGTCTGTGGAATTCAATGTGAATTTTTTAACAGCCAGTCTTCAGTGTCACATGATACTTCAGAAATCTTTTCAATATGCTGATTTGGTGCTAAAGAAACATATTAACTCCACTGTCTCAACTCTAACTTTAATAAAAATAAATAAATAAAATAATTGCATATATTACTATTGTCAACTGGGTATTTATTAATTGTTTATGCTGCGTTACCCAGGATGGCTCAACTCTGTGGTGGCCCACATGAGGTACAGGCATTTCCCTGCCAAATGTGAGACTGCTGAGCTCTTTAAATGCCTGAGTGAAGGCCCCCAACTCTGTCAGTACCTTTACCTGTATAAACAAACATAATATAAACCCGCAAGTCTCAAATAGACAAATACATTCACTTAAACACAGATTTACAAAAACATACAACGTCTTCAAACCTTCAGTATTCTGCATTTGACAGTGAGGTGTAGATCCCGACACACTGTTCTGGCAATATACAGGTACAGAGCCAGTACAGGAAGAACCTGAAATAAGCCGTATTATGTGTTGAATATTAAGATGGATCAGACATCAACTGTAAAGTGCACAAACGTGTCTTAATGTGTGTTGCTCTGGTACCTTGAGAAGGTGTCCTGAGGTATACAGCCAGTGGCAGAGAAAAGACAAACTGGCAACAGTGGTGCCAAGATTCCCTCGATCTGGCTCAGAGAAGAGGTCAATACCTGGGATCAGCTCAGTCTCCACAGAATATGTGGAGTAGGACAGGTCCGTTATTGGATGAGGCAAAGAAGCCATCAGTAGGCACTGCAGAGCATATGACTCTTATTAAAGAGTGCTGACATAATTTCCTTACTAGCTGAGTTCAAAACACTACTTTTTCAACACTACGAAAAGCGACTCAGTTCTCACCTTGAAGAGTTTTTCAGAGAGAAGGCAGCACTTTGTGCGCTGATCGATGTTGGAAGTCAGTATGTGCCTGTCATTTAGAGGTGAAATCATTGTCTTTAATGAAGCACAGTCACAAATGCACTTCATGGTTTCTCACTTACTGTGCAATCTTGGCTGAAAGCAAAGCTCCCTGAAGACAGCCCCATATCCCAGCATGCTGAAGGGTTTCCTGAGAGGAGCTGCTGCCCCATGAGTCGCCATCCCAAGATTCCAGAACTCCGGAGCTTTGCAGAGCACAGTCCAAAGCCCTACTCCAGAAAGAGAGTGCGGATCTAGACACAAACATAAACACATACAACCGAAAAATGCTATTTTATCCATATTTTGTCAATCAAACTGACCAGAAATAACAGTACACTGTATATAATGCCAGAAAAGGTAAAAAATACTGTTCTTTTGAACTTTTTATTAATCAAAAAATTCTGAAATGTATGCAGAAAAATATTAAGCAGCGCAATTCCTGTAGGATCATGTGGCATTGAAGACTAATGAAAAATAGTGCTACTGCAAATGCAGCTTTGCCATCACAGAAATAAATGTCATTTTAAAATAGTTGTTGGTCAATGATAGCTTACTAACATTAAAATATCTTTTCAACTACAAGCTTCTAAAAGGTATTGTAAAAACATTGGGGCAGTTTTCTGAACAGGGTTTAATAATCCCAGATTAAAATAAATGTTAAGAGCTGTCTAAACTGGAAAAGGCTTGCACTGAGAAATCTTAAAATACATTATTGTCATTGTTTGGTCTTAAAATGCTCACAGATAATGCATTTTTGTAAGACATGTTTCTAA
>JAUCNO010000753.1:1735027-1759680 GCA_032353835.1 Enteromius viviparus
CTATCTATCTATCTATCTATCTATCTATCTATCTATCTATCTATCTATCTATCTATCTATCTTTCTATCTATCTATCTGTCCCTTGCCTTCCTAGATAAAAATACATTTCCTTATATTAAGGCTATACGATTATGATTACGTTAAATGATGATTATACCATAGCTTGAAGCACCTGTCATATTTTTAGATGAAAATTACTATGCTTTGGACTGGTTTTTTCTTTAAATAAAGAAGTTAAAATATCCAGAATATTATAATGCTATACAAAACTAAAAGTAAAACAATGCAAAAACCCTTAAGATAGCATGGAGAAAGAAAAGAACACATAATAATATACGTTTGGATTTTGAACAATTATTTTCAGCTTTGAATGATTATGTAATTATGGCATCAGTAATTGTAATTGCAATTAGAAATTTGATTAACTGTGCAGCTCTACCTTATATTCAAATTCTTTATCCTGTTTGCTACTATAATTTCAATTCAGGAATTAAACTGGAATTCAAAAGGCAATTCAGTTCTGAATGGTACACAACCTTTTACAGGTTCACAACCGAATATTAATTCATTTTCTCACCACTCAAGTCCAAAAACACCATAAAAGACACTGTCGTGTACGTCGCTTCCCTCGACGACAAAAACGCTGTGTAGCACGTTGAAATAAAGCTCATAATCAGGAATGGCGCACACCAGTCTGGCCTTGAGAAAAGACGTCCACTTCCTCTGAAGAGTCCTCTGTCCTCCAATGTCCCCCTGTGAACACCAAACAAAAAGCATCTGATATAAAAATCTAAGCAAATGACAAAAGTGTGGCTCATTTATATCAACTCAGTGTAGTAGGAATGACACAATTATGCAGTTCTTTCAAAGCTGACTACTCAAGGGAATGAGTCAAGCTAAAGTAGCTGTAAAAATATTTACAAATAATGAACATAATATCGCCCCATCTTACAATCTAATGGGATGTGGCATAATTGAGTTTAAATGATAAATTATGATTATGTAGCTTTGCATCACACAGCAATCCCCCACAAACCGTCAAATCAGAGATATATGGAGAAAGAAGAAACATATTATCTGGGGAATTTCTACCAAACCACCCCATGGCTTTTTGCATAATTTACACATACCCTTAAGAGTAGTTCACAGCCAAATGCACCAAGCACTGCTATGTGAAACTCTCCTGAATTAAACATTCAGCTTGAAATGACACAGTTGTGGGCACAAAAAGCTGTCCTAAATGTGCTAACAGCATTCTGGTCAAAAACAGGCTCCATCAGGATATAGTAGTAACATGAGGACCTTCAGGCTAATTGTGGTGTCAGTTCACATTTCAGGCAAGAAGAAGAAAGCTCAGAACTGAGGATGGCTCAGATTTAAGAGTAGAAGAAATAGAGCCTTTTGTACGGTTTCTCCATAGCAAAAGTTATTAGCAGTGTTGTCACGTGATCTACAGTAAGTATCAGATATTTGTGTCACTGAAAATGTCAGAATTTCATTCTTTTTATTTCTAAAAATCGACACGGTGTATACTGGCTGTAGCAAACTACTTTCAATCTGGTAGACAAACTATGTCAAAGTTGACATGTAGCAACATTGATTAAAAAGGAAAAAACGGAGAGACTGTACAATGTTACACATGCTCATGAAGCCTGAGGAAGACATCTGGGGCTCGTTATTGCTATTATCATATATTATTGCATGCTTTGTTAATTTGCCAAGAAATCTTCTCTTAATAAATATGAAATGCATTTATGATGGGTACACGGAAAAGCAATATTCAGAGTACCTTACCTATAGTTGCTATTATAAACTTTAATTGTGGAAAACACATACTTATTTAAAAGTTTATATTGTGTATTTTTTCTAGTAACTTCTGCAAAGTAGAAATTAGGCTAAGCACAGTAAGTGTTGTGCATCTTCTACTGTCCTTTGCTTTTTTAGTGTTATTTCTTTATTTTTTAAGGGTCAAAGCACTGTGATTCATAGGACACTTAGTATTAATAGTTTGCTGCTGTACTTAATTAGTTATTTGATTAACTTTTATTGTTGTTTTGTGCACTAATCTCTGAAAGGGTGATTACTGTTTCCACTTGGTGAACCTGCTTAATTAAAACAATTTCTCACCCTCTGAACACAGAAGTCAACGGAAGATTTTTAATGTATAGTAAGTAAGAGTTTCCTTCATGCAGAAGATAAATTGGACTTATTTAAAACAATATCTTCAAACTGTTCTTTGAACATCTTGATTGAATTTACACCAAAACATTTGTTTACCTGGGTGAGACTAGTGTTTTTAACTTATCTGTTTAACGGAACAAGCATTCCTTTTTTTTTTGGTGAGAAAATGATTTTTTTTTAAATAGGCTTGTTTTTGAATCCATTCAGCTGATCTCTAGGTCTGGTTGCAACACTTTTAGCTGTAGCTTAGCATAGATCATTGAATCTGATTAGACCATTAGCATCACCCTCATAAATTACCCCAAGAGTTTCAATATTTTTTTTATTTAAAACTTGACTCTTCTATAGTTATACTGTGTACTAAGATTGACAAAAAAATGTATGTTTCCATTTTCTAGGCATATATAACTAGGAACTATGCTCTCATCATGTCAGCCTTTGACAATGTAACTATAGAAGAGTCAAGTTTAAAATAGGATAAATATGAAAACTCAAAAACGGTAAAACTCAACTTTTTTTTAACCTAAAGACTGTAGAATATTTACAAAAAAATATTTTTTTCTGTTTTCTTCAGTTTATGTTAGTGTTCATAAGTTTGGGGTCAGTAAGAAATTTTGTTCAAGAAATGTAGATTTTACTGTATAAAATTTATCAAAGTGACGGTAAAGACATTTATAATGTTGGTAATCTTATTTCAAATTAACACGGTTAATGTTTCATAATCAGCATATTACAATGATTTCCAAAGGACCATGTGACACTGAAAACTGGAGTTATGGCTGCTAAAAATTCAGATTTTAAATTAAAGGATTAAGTTAGATTTTAAGTGAACGTTTTGCAAATAACGCATTTCGAGAGGAACGCAATACGAATTGATCAAACACAGCTGGTAGCCCATCAGCTAATTATTCCCAATCACTCTCGCCCAATAGATTCTTCCCCTATTCACTATAAAAACCCTGACTTTCAACCCTTCCACATCTCGCTTTAAGCATCCCTCCTCCCCTTCACCGCCTAAATTTCTATTCACGCCTCCAGGGGAAGCAGTCTGGGACCGAGCCGAACTTCGAACCCTTGCCCACACTAGGGTTCATACCACTAGGGTTCGCGGTTCGCCAGGGCTCGCTCCCCTGACAGCATGCCAAACCCGCAAAAAATAATACTAATGAGCGTGAAATCTTGAAATAAAATCCAGAAGCAGTTCTCATATACCTTACTAACTCGCACCTGATATCTACTCACATCACACACAATATATAGTGAAGCACTGTTTTTTTTTATTTTTGTCTTTTATAAAATTGGCTTAGTAACTGTACAGACATGCAGATTACTTAGAGATTAAATGGAGGGTCTCCATCTTAAAATCTCAAAGCATGCATAGAAAAACCATTTTACATTAATATCATAATTATAGCCAATGAAATGACATATTAGCTTCTTAAAATGCAAAGCTGGTCTCAAAACACCTGTTAGTTCTTCATCTCAGGACTCAGATTCATCAAAGCAAATTAAAAGGCCAAACTGAAATCTTGCAGTGTTGGATTTCACAATACAGGTATTTGACAAGGTCTTTGACATTGTCAGTGATAAATAGCCAACGTTTGGTAAGAGATGATAAGCAGTAAACAAAATAAAAGGTCAAGGAATATCAGTAGCAGAGGGTGCGGTGTAGGTTTTGAGACGTTCATGAGCCCTCTGTGTAGTCAGTAATGTGAGCTCCATAGTATCTACGCTCTCTTCAAGCCCATCTCTCTTGTCAATCTCCACTGTATAATCATTAGCCTGTAATACAAAAGTAGCGTCAGGTGATAAGGTTATGTTTTAACTTATATTGTCACAAGTATCGATACATATCTCAGTCAAAGAAATAGAAGTTGCTCAAAATGGCTCAGGCAACCTTGCTGGTAATGCATAACTGGACTCTCAGTCATTGCTTTTTATACCCACCAGCTGTAGCGCAGCCAGCATGTATCTGCAGGCTTCTGTGTTCTCCTTGCCACTGACGACAAAGGCAAAGGATTTTTTCACACCCACGCTACAGAGTGAATGGACAATTCTGTCTCCATACTCATGGATATCAAAAGCTGGACAGGTCTCCTGTACACAAAATGTTAGACACTTATTTAAAGGGGATAAACTGTATATATATATATATATATATATATACACACATGGTATACACATATTTTGCTGGATATTTTGATACAAAAATGTATCATCCCACATTACCTGAGCAGCAAGATGAGGACTGATTCCATCCTCCCACTCTTTGACTCTTCGAGACAGCGCAGTCTCCTGCGCATATTTCTGAGAGTTCACCAGAAACAGGTCCTACATACAGAGAAATCACAACGAATAAACTACCACTGTGCAATTCAGGAATCCTTATTTTCCTGGAAATTGATCTTGAGCTTTCATACCACACTCTTCTTAACTAGATCTTCGTAACTCATCCGGCTCATATGCAAGTCATGGAAAATTTGCTCCTGTTCACCAAGGTGCTCCCCAGGTTCAAGATCATCAACTAAGTTGTCATGTTCCTCATCCGAAAAGCTGTCGCCTGAATAACATTGAGGGAATATCAACAGAATGTTTATCTTTTGTGCATTTTAAACAATGGTTCTAGGAAAGCAATTCCAATTCCAATGGTGCGTCACCCTCTTGGTCTGGATGCCGGACAACCTCAACCTGGTCCTCAATATTCTCTGGTTCCAGGTAAGTTTTCTTTAACTCCTCATCAGAGACAAAAACACCCTAAAACAGAAGATACCTCAGGTTACATGACATTACAAATACACTACTGTTCAAAGGTAAGGTCAGTAAAATTTGTGTTTTCGAAAGAAGTCTCTTCATTTTTTTGATATAGGAAATATAGTAATATTGTATAATTCGGTTACAGTTAAAACATTTTTTTAATTTTATATACATATATAGATAGATATAGATAGATATTTTAAAAAAATAATGTATTCCTATAATGGCAAAGCCAAAATTTTACCACTCCAGTGTTCAGTGCCACTTGTCATTTAGTAGACACTTTTATCCAACAAATGAGCACAGCAGAAGCAATCAAAACCAGCAAAAATGCAAGTGCTGTGATGTCTCGGTTAGCCTAATGCAGTACATTTAGCAAAGCCTTTTTATTATAAATAAAAAGAAAACGAGTAGATAGAATAGGAAAAGAATAGGTAATGCTAGTGTTAGATGGCAAGGGTGCATTCTTGGTTTTCAAAAAAGCCAAACGTTGAGAACGATAATGTAAATCACACAACTCAAAAATGTATTTACCCTTTTCCTGAGGATCTGCTTCTGTGCTTTTAGACGCGGAGCCATTTTACTCACAAAGATGTAATTTAGGTCTACAGTAAGAAAAATATAACAAATAAAAATGTATATACATTTCAACAGCTTCTTAAAGATGTATTTTATATACAGTAGCACAAAGTCTTAAAGTATTACCCGGATACGTTGGTCCATTCTTAAGCTTGCGATCTGCAGTCTCAACTGTAGAGGGAGAAAAAACAACTTTTCTAATTCATTTAATCACTTACGCCATCCATTTCTTGTCAAATAAAAGCCCAATATCAACTCACAGGCTTTAGAGTACCAGCTCCCAAAGTCCTGAAGTTTTGAAGGCCCCTTTCTCTTCCTCTTTCCAGACTCTTCAAGACCAGCAGGAACTTTGTAACACTTCCCTAGAGAGCAGAAAAGAAAACAAAAGTCAAAAAAAAAAAAATATATATATATATATATATATATAAATAAAATAATTGATTCATTTTAATATTTTAAAAACATCGAGCACACAACCTGTTTTAAGAGGTTTGTCTTCCCCAAACGCTGAATAAGAATCATGCCACTTCCAAGGATCCACAGTTTCCTGGATACATGCACACGCAACTAATTACTTTTACAAGGACATGATAATGCAACACATAACATACCAAACTCATATTGATATGTTAACATGTACTACATCTAAAGGAGTTTACTTAAATGATTTAGTTTAAGTGTGAAGAAGAAATGGCTATTTTGTGTGATTGCACCGTTTGATACCTTGAGCTGCTTGGGTTCCTCTGGAATCGGCTGTACTGCAGGTCTTGGTCTTAACATCCTCCCCTCACTAGGGGCCTAGAACAATTAAAAAAAAAGAGAAAACATTTATAATTACATTCAACAGATCTTTTCTTATCAACCTTTAATCACAGACAGTTGTGGTACCTGATGTCTTTCCACCCACTCTTCAGACTCCACCTCCATCCCTTGATCTTCCAGTGGAGGAAGAACCTCTGCACCTGCATCTTCTTCATCGTAACCACCATTAACCTCAGCTGCACTTTCTAGACACCAGACGGCAATGATAAGACAAAAACAAGATACATCAATGTAGTCTACTAGTCTTGAAATTGAAATAAGGTTCAGGCTTAAGTTGGCGTCCGCAAGAGCTTTTAAAACGTGAAAGAAGTATTTTATGCTCACAAAGGCAGCATTTGTTTAATTATAAATAAAGAGAATAAAGCAGTAATATTCTGAAAAATTATGGAAAAATTGGCTTTCTATTTTAATTTAAAATGTAATTTATTTCTGTGACAGGAAAGATGAATTTTCAGCAGAATTTGCTCTAGTCTTTAGTGTCACGTGATCATTCTTATATGCTAATTTGCTTCGAAATAACCTTTTCTTATTTTCTTAATTTTTTTTTTGAGAAACCTATAATACATCCCTTTCAGGATTCCCTGACGACAATAAGGTGACTTCTTAATCTAAACACTGTTTTTATTTTTTTAAAAGCAAAACATTTGTGTAGATTTGCACACAAAGGTATGTGTTCTTACCATTGTCTAAGGGTACAGAGACGTTGAGCTGGATTTCTGCGACCTCCTTGTTGAAGTGTGTGTGGGAAGAGCCCAGATGCATCAATCCTGATTCGTCCATGGTGAAATGATTCATTCGAAAATCCTTACAGCTGCCAAGAATTTCCCCTTTGATGCTAGAAGTTAACAATTGAACATTTTGGGTAAGATTTTAGTTCTTTCTATGAACTTAATTTCCAGCAACTGAGCCGCATGTCCAGACAATATTCTCCTGAAGAGCAAGAGAACTGGACTGGTATCGTTGGACTGTAGTAGAGTCTTTACCTGAGAAGGGGGTACTTCTGTTTCTCAAGTGATTCTACAGGAATCAGAGATTCAGGAGGAAGACGGATAATCCTTAGTGGCTAAAAAAACAAAATAAAAACACTTAGTCCCCATTAAAAACAGAACAATACAAAATAAACAAAAAAAAAAATTACAAACCAAAACACAGAACAGCATGGATGTTCAGTACACACATTAAGTTATAAACACAAAAACATTGATGAGGTGAAACCCAGCTTACCTCTGTTGTGTCTTTCATCGTTATATTCTGAGAGCTGACGTTCTCATCCTGCTCAATCTCATCAAACTGCATCAAAAATACGCATTTATTCACACAGACATATAAAACCTTCAATTAATGAATAAAGCATTATTTACGCACCTCACAGTCATCCGCTTCATTGCCTGAGGGGGCATTTTCTTGGTTACCATCTGACGAAGAACCTTGTTTGTCACGTCTGTTGAAACAAAGACAAACAGCATGACAACACACCAACCGCAGATATGTTTACAGAATAAACAGAGTGTGGAGGTCCAGGATAATAACACTTACTTCTTGTTTTTGTTAGAGATGTAATCTAATGTTTGAAACACCAGAGTGTGAAGGAGCTCTACCTAAATATTCAAAACAGATCATTTTGTAAAGAAAACGTTTGTGACATATTAAAGGATTAGTTCACACAAATCCACCATTGCGGCATTTGAATACCAGGCCAAAATACTATTTTGGCATCTTAATCTTCAGCTTTTTTTACTGGAGAAAGCAATATAATGTACAAAAATTGAATCTCAGGAAGTTAACTGATGGACAGGAGTCTTGTGGATTATTTATGAGCTATTTAGATACTCATTCTGACGGCACCCATTCACTCCAGTGGTGAGCAATTGATGTAATACTACATTTCTCCTCATCTTTTCCAATGAGGAAATAAACTCTCCTACATATTGTATGGACTGAGAAATGAATGTTCAGAAAATGCTTCTTTTTTTGTTGTTGGTTGTTTTCCTTTAACTTAGCGGGAGAAAATAAAAACGTATTTCCTTGCATTTTATTTCTTTCTGACACTCTTTTAACTTTTTATTAAAATAACTAACTGAAGTTAATAAATGGCACACAAAATATTTATTTGTACTACTTAGCTAGATCAGTTTTTATTTTCGTGAAAATCACTAAATCTATATTTCAGTGAAATGAATTACTGTGACACGCATAACATCAAATATTTTACCTTTCTGCCATAGATGCATGTTGAGCCTTGGATTAAAAGTGCAGCCTCTGCAAAGTTCATCATGGTTTTCCCACCATCAAATGAAATGGTCATCTGGTCCAGCTGTCAAAAGACAGACAACAATATGATGCTTAGGCTAGAAAAATGAATGAAATTTATCAGTCTGTCTGTGTTTTGTCACCTCCTCAAGATACTCTCCTAGCTGGCTGGCCAGGTCAATGTCCCAGTTCTTGGTGAGGTCTCGCAGGGGCTGCAGCAGATGGGCATATCTCGTCTCTGCAGAATCCATGACCAAAATAACCTGCAAATAATATCTCAAATAATTTAGACTTTAAACTATGTCGTTACTAAATCACAGAAAGTGAAAACAGGAGATGTGTCGGCGGTCTAGTAACTAACGTTACAAGCACAAATACGTTTGATTACGAAAATCTACATTAAATGTAAAGCGCTTTTATAACAAATCGGAATCACTGTCAACTGTAAGCTAACGTTATATTAAATTTAAAGCGAATAAACATCCCTAACAGCTGCACAGAACTGAAGCTCCTGCGCGACGATCACATACACCTTAAATATCAATATGCTCACCTTTAGTTTGCGAATAAGCAACGGTTAATAGACAAAAATAATCTCTTGCTTAGGTGTATCGGAACACGTGCAGCTCGTCTTTATCTAAATTGTGCAAAATGAAAATAAACTCTACTCTTTGGGGAAATTCCGCGCGTACGTCATTTTTGTTTTTGCCGCGTTCGTGACGTCCCATTGGAGTCAGTGGACATCTAATGAAGCGCTGCCCTCTGCCGGCCTGGAGGAGTATCATCTGCGTCCTCCATGTGTAGTGAAGGTCTCAGAAAGACCACGGATAACTAAAATCTAAACTCCATTAGGATATACTTTTAAATACTGTTTATATAGTACATAGTAAAAATAAATAAATAAATAAATAAATAAACACAGTGGAAGCTTTTTACTTTACATATATATACATTTCTTTCTATGTAGCGAGAAAACTAACATACACTTGCATCATCCAGAAGAGGTCGCTATCAGGCAAACAGACTTAACCCCAGCTTAACCCCAGAGATGTATAAAAAAAAGAAAAAAAGCAACAATAACAGTACAACATATTGAGATTACTGATTGATTATATTCCATAGCATTTCGTTTTTACATTTATTTCAAATTAATTCAACACAAAGCTATCAAAATCAACAAAAGAGCAAGTGATATGCTATAAGAAGTCTCAGTCAGCTTAACAGTACAATTTGTATTTTTTTTTTAATTATAAAATAAACAAAAAGAAAACAGACAGAATAAAAAATAATAACACATTTTTAGAGAATATAGTTTTTATAGACGAAAACAGTTAGTAAATTAATTTAGAGTTGCAAGTCAAAAAGGGGCCGATTTTATGTTTATATATATATATTTATATCTCCCCCCACAATTACTTCAATGGTGAACATCAAGATACTTGAAAAAATTAATACACTAAGTTATATACATGCATACACACCAATAAATAAACAAATAAACTGAATGTACATCCATTTAAGGCTTAAAGGAAGTCAGTAATATTGCAGTATTTAGAACAATCTAAATAATTCATAAAGGGGTGCCAGATCTTTGAAGAAAATGGTTTTCCAATCCTCTTTAGGATGAGTCTATTTGATCTTTGCAAGACGGAGGCAAGACATTATATCTCTGATCCACTGGATGTTAATGGGTGGAACAGCCTCCTTCCCCTTTAGCAGAAAGAAAAAACAGGGACTATACCCTTTGATGCTGATAATAGGTCTTCTGGGGAAAACTAAATAATGCTTTAAGATGATCTGGTAATCTGTGCTGGAGAACTGTTGAAAGAGGTTTACATACAGACCACCAATTGTCCAGAACATGTGAACTAGTGAACTCTTAGTACACTGACAGCTTTTACGTGTACAAATTTGGGCTCATTTAGGGCTTGTATGACTTTTGACATATACTACTTTAAATTGAAATGAGTGCCAAGCACACATCAATGATGACTGAATGCGCTTAAAGACACAGGCCCATGTGTCATCTGAGGCTAATCAGCCATGAGCTTCTTCCTGATTATATCTAAAGACGAGGATGCTCAACCACAATTTTATTTGTTTTAAAGTAGCAACTAATTGGTATATAAACACAAGTAACATGACCCGTCCATAAAACTAACAAGCATACCATTTGTCTTCATAAGAGTGTGAGCAAGGTCATCTGAGGCTTCAGGCTTCCAGTCAGCCCTGAGCGCTGTGTTCAGTGTATAGCGCAAGCAGTTGATAGAAGCCATTGACTTCCATATAGATATGAATGCTATGGAAGTCAATGTCTTCCATCAACGGTTTGGCCACCAACATTCTCATATCCTCTTTTGTGTTCAATAGAAAAAAGAAACTCACATAGGGTTGTAACAACATAATGGTGAGTAAATGATGACAGTGACATTTTCATGTTAGGGTAAATAGCCCTTTAATTCACTATTGTCTTTATAAAAGGATCTATTTATCTATCTTTGTATGTGTGTCTGTCTCTGTGTCATTTGTGTTGTGGATATACAGGTAGCTTATTGTTTATAGTGTTTTGGGGGTTTTACATAAAGACAAAACTCAGTTATACGGCTTCTTATATTTTGTTTTGTCATATGTAGGCAATAAATTCCTGATTTAAGGTGGCACTTGCCATGCTGTGGCTCAGAGGAGTTCTGTAACACACACACACATCTTGAAAAGCAACAACTGTACATTTCTTGAAAACCTGTATACATGTTCCAAAAACAAACATGCCCAAACATTCACAGATGTTTAAGGAATTAACATTGTATTACAGAAATACAACATAGGCCCAGAATGAATAATAAACAATAAAATAGATTTGGGATTTGCCATATTGAGCGTATTGCAGTATATTTTCCCTGTCCCTAGCATTTCATCACCGGTTGTGATATTAGGCTTTTATGCAAAACTAAAAAAAATAAAATGACAATTATAGTATTCTAATGAAACACACTTTCAAGGAAAACATCAATGTAATAACAAACCAAAAAAAAAAATACATTAAAATTATAATTACATACAGCTTGGATTGTGATTTAAACGTGTGTCTGGCAGACCTCAGCAAAACAAATAAACAACATAATAGCCAGTTGGCACGACCTTAAGAGAGCGCTCGCGCATCTGACCACGTGATACGATTCCTGGAAAGTTCCTGGAAATTAGTCTTTTGTATACCAGTCTTTTAAAATGAGGATTAAGTAGTTAATGACGAACGCACACACATACGTACATACAGAGAGAGGGGTGAAAATCGCTGGAATATTACTAAACTGCTGGAGAGAGTAATTATATGTCTCCTGATCGCTTGGCGCGCGCTGTAACGCGTTTGGACGCGCGGTGCTTGCGGCGCGCTCGCAGACAGCGCGAGACATACAGCGTCGCCTTTTGCGGAGTGTCGCTCACGAAGGAATCAATGCGAATACGCGGAAAAACGCGTCCCGATCTGCTGAGCATCAGGGGGTGCTGGTCGTTTGACAGCGAGCCGATAAGTGTTTCCCATTAATAATAAATAATGGGTCGAAACCATGGTGCCACTGAACGTCTGTAACGTGAAACGCGCTGGACCTGATTGCTTATTGCTTTCACTTAGACAAAGGTAAGTGCTGCGCGCTTTCTCCGACTGTCACCTTTCCGGCTCGAGTTTGTGTTCACAATATATTGTACAGCTTTATTTCCTCCGATTCATTATGTGCCAGACAGCAGCTACCACAAACGATTCGTGCATTTAGAAGTATGTTCATTTACACATTCAGGAGAGAATGCAGACGTTTGTCTTATTTGTCACACTATCATTTACCAAGAGCTGTCAATGCAGTTCCTAGTAAAGGCAGTTCTGCGTATTTTGCCGTCTCTCAAAGGCAGCCTTTGTTTTTATTCCTCATGCACGTGCGCAATGAGCCATTCACACATCAGACGCACGTTTGTAATGTCAGTGAAGCTTATGAAGATTGTAATTTTATCCAACAGCAGAAGAAAATAACAGTAGCTGAACTTTGGATTATTTAGAAGGAGAATGGCCTATGTCATTTATCACTTCGTGAGAGTATTTCAAATAACCAATTAGAAATGAGCCGCTGGAGTGAAATGACTATCATATGTGAGCACCACCCTCCTGAGGTGACAGTAGAGGCTTTAAGTCTGTAAAAAATATTAAGGATTTACAGGACAGAGATTATTTAAGGTAAGAATGATTTCATGTCTGACTTAGGCTACAACTTCATTTAAGATCAGGATCGTGAATGTTGAATGACATCAATGGTATCATTAATGTTTGGTATGTTATGCATGTTTAAAAAAACTATAAACACCATGTCTGAGTAGACGGGAAGGGTTGTAACATTTTCCATTCTGCTGGAGACACAAATATTGAACAAAACAGGACAATGTTGCTGCGCGCTCACACTTTTTCATTTAGCTGTTTCATGCATTTGCATAATTGTTTCTTCTTTTAGGTTATATGAAACGCTTTTTAACATACGGTGGCTGGCCTTATTGGACTGAATGATTAAAATGAAATGTTAATATAATTATTCTGAAAAAGTAAATTACCATAAATGCATGCATGGCCTCGTTTTTATTAGTTTTGCACTCAGTGGAAGATTGCAGCTCCTTGTATTTGTTTTATAGATTCACTGTAGTTTTTAAACACCAACAATTTTGCTGCAGACAAATATGGAAAAATTATAAAAGGATTTTCCAAAAAAAAACATAAGGTGAAAATTCATATTTGTATTTTCAGATCGTCGCAGCCAAACAAAATCCACGGAAGACTTCTCACATGTTTTGGTCGATTGTAAGAGTCACTCGCCTTTGAAGGATAATTATAGACATTGACTGGATGCAGAACGCCGTTCTCCAATGACCTGTCACTCGTCCGACTCCGGCACGGAAAGCATCGAGAATGAAAGGAGATCGCAAACCGAAACCCAAGTCGCGGAGTCCGAACAGAGTCGCATTGCCACTGCCATGAGAGACCTTAAAAACACTGGTAAACGTTTACTTACTGCTCGTTTTACTCACATATTCTCTTCATGTGCTTCTGTAACTCTCACTGAATTAGTGCTGTATGCAACACAGCCACGGGCATTGATTCATGAAAATGAAGGCAGAAAAGTAACATAACGCGTCAAATTTGATGTTAAGTGATAACAGGCGATTTGAAAAAGATTAACATTCTATATAAAATTTCAATAAAATGTTTAAAGTGTACTTTAATCTTATAAGTTGAACTAGCAGCAGGTCTACACTATTTGGTTGAGTTTGTTGAAATATATTCAAAGCAGATGTGCACTATGATTTCCTTTTATGAATGTCAAATATTTGAAAATGTGTGTTTCAGGAAGGCTGTTAATGTTTTTATTCATTTGTGTGACATAATTTGCACCTGTGTTGCTTGGGTGCTGTTTATGCAGAAGATAACAGAAAAGTGGGCTACGTAAATCCAGTGATTAATTTTTCCATCATATTTGGATTTCCAGGGGCATTTTCTATGACGCCATTTATTTTCTGTTAAATTTTCTGTTTTTCATTGTTGTGTGTCAGTATTTAAATTTAATACATTAATTAATCCAAAAAATTAGATATGATGGAAATTAAGAACCATCAGACATTACAAACACAAAGGATTTTGCAATTGCATTAATTAATTAATTAATTTCTGGAGCATTTTTGCCATTTTCTGTGACTTTTGTGCCCCTTTCTGACCCTGAGATGAAGTATGCAAGTGAATTTAAGCAGGAACTTTGCGAATTTTCTGACAAAGCTTTTACTGTTTACCTTTTTTTGTACAAAAGAGTGACATTATCATGTCTGTGGAGCTTTTGTTGTATTTCCTGGTCTGGCTGGATATTTTGTCCTCAGTGGTTTGCGTCTCTGTCACATCCCTTTCTGGTTACAAGTGCATGAGCAAATTTAGTCCAGCATTGCAGTGTATACAAGAGAAATTATGATGCTGCATTGAGATCCATTTTTAGGTTTGTTTGTTGCTGAGAAAAACAATGTGAGCAGCTTTTGGGAACATCTGTCAAGCATCCGCCATCAAAAATATCAGATACTCCCCAGATGAATTGTCAGATGGTCTAGTTCAGAAAAATATGTAATTTATGTTGATATTGTTTAGTCTTGCTATTCCACAGTTGCCATAATGTTTTCAATTAATATTCCTTTAACAGCTCTTTTCGTAAGTGATTGGTTTCTGCTGCATTATCAGATGTGAATTAGCTCTTAAAATCAGGGCAGAGCTGAGAGGCTGAAAGACGCATTGCGTTTTCTTCTAAAAGCCAAAATCTCCGCAGTGACTCAGAAAAGCCTGATAAAACAACAGAAGAATAGCCAGGATATGACTGTAGCTGTGACGGTTTTTGTGAGCGTGTCTTTAGAGGGAAACGTTACGGGTCTCATGTTACACAAGCAAGCGACTGAAACAGATACTGTGGAAGAGGATACGTATGACCATCTCTGTGTCTTGTTTTCTTGGAAGCAGGCTGGTATTGGGGCAGCCTGACAGCCAATGAAGCCAAGGAGATCCTGCAGGACACGTCGGAGGGGACGTTCCTTGTCCGGGACAGCTCTCAGAGGGACTACCTCTTCACCATCTCTGCCATGACATCTGCGGGACCCACCAACCTACGAATCGAATACAAGGATGGCAAGTTCAAGCTGGACTCCGTCGTGCTGGTCAAGCCCAAACTCAAGCAGTTCGACAGCGTCGTCCATCTCGTGGAGCACTATGTGCAGCTGTCACGGACGTCTTGTAAGGGCAGGACTACCCCTCTCGCCCCTTCCAATGGCACCGTGCAGCTGCTGCTCACGACGCCGGTGTACACGGCCACACCATCTTTGCAGCATCTGTGTCGGATTGCCATCAACAAAACCACACGGCGGGTACAAGAACTGCCTTTGCCGAACCGGCTAAAGGATTACCTGACAGACTACACTTATAATGTATAGAACTAGATAGACAATGATGACCATAAGTGCTGAGGTTCTATGGATCATAGGCCCAGTGATAAATGGGTGCTGATATCCCGTTTAGGATCATTTGCCTGCGGGATCCTTGAAATGTGCCCAAGGACTACTTTAAAGCGATAGTTCACCCCAAAAAAGTAATTAATCTGTCATTAATTACTCACACTCACGATTTTCAAAATCTCTTTCTTTCTTCTGTGGAACACAAGAGAAGATATTCCAATTTTGCTGTATAATGAAAGTCAATGGGGTCCAAAAGAACACTATACTCCATTGACTTTCATTATATCAGCATTTTTCAAAACATATTCCATTTTCAGATTTGGTGAGTAAATAATGATAGAATGTACATTTCTGGCTGAACTATCCTATTAACATGCAGAATATGGTCACGGTGTTAAGTGTCCTTCATTGCGCACTTAACAAGTTTATGGCCTGTGGATATTCTACACTCAATTTTCATGAGCAACTGAGCAGTATCTGTGAGGAGCATTGGGCTGCACTGACATCTGTGGGTTTCTACCTGTAATACGCACATCAGATATACAAGACGCCTTACAGTGTGACCATGCATCCCTTTTAAAGGAGCAGTTCACCCAAAAATGTCTGAACTCAGTGCTATTTATTCTGTTGAACGTAAAAGAAGATATTTTGAAGAATCCTGCAGCTGCCTTTGTCCATATTAAAGTCAATAGTGTTCAAAAAGTACACTCTTAAAAGTTTCCAAAAAGAACCTTTCAGTCAACAGTTCTTAAAAGAACTTTATTTAAATTTGAATAATCTGAATAAGATTAAGATTGAATAAGATTCTTTTTCCACTATAAAGAACTGAAAAGGTTCTGTAGATGTTAAAGGTTCTTTGTGAAATCAAACATTAAATAAATCCATACGACTCATCTGGTATTTTCTAAATAAGGATTATTTACTCTCCAGTCGCTGATCAAAGCAAACGCAGACCACATTAACTATGGCACAACATCCACTCATGTCAAACCTCATTGGGATGTTAAGTAATGTTTGAAGTATTTTCTTTTAAGTTCCACAGAAGAAAGCAAACCATATGAGTTTGGAACAACATGAGGGTAACATAAGAAAATGTTTGGGTGAGCAATGCTTTTATTGCAGCAGGTGTCTGAGATGTTCTGCATCCTGTGTTTGAGACATGGGAGTTTGAAACTGTATGCTTTTGACTATGTTTTATTTGCTCATTATCCATGTTATATTTTTGTACTGTAGTCATAGATGATCATTTGATGTCATGGTTGCCCAAGGAACTGCTGGGAACTGGCAAGTACCTTGCGATATGATATACTGTATATCCCAAAACATGTCGTCACGATAACGTAATACCTGCTGAACACATACACGAAAAATAGCCCTTTTAAAGTGGATTTGAAACAAAATATTTATTAAACATATACACTACCATTTCAAAGTTTAGAGTTAAATTTTAATACTTTAATTCAGCAAGGACACATTGAAATGAAGTAATGTGTCAGTATAATTATTAAAAATGTTACAGAAGATTACTGTTACATGTAAATTCTGTTCTTGTGAAATTTGAAGCCAAACAAAACTGTTCATCAAACATATTGAGAAGCACAATGATTTCTGAAGGATTATATGACGCTGTAGACTGGAGAAATGGCTGCCAAAAAAATCACTTCATCACTAATAGAAAACAGTTTGAAATTTCACAACTTTTTTGCTCTGTTTATTATAATAAAACTAATGCAGCCTTGTAAGAGACTTAAAAACTCCTAGCATACTAAATTTTGAATGGCAGTGTATATAAAATATTTTAATTTAAAAGCTCCAACTTGCTCAAACAGGTCCTCTCCATTCCCCAACATTTAAAGGTGTGTACTTTGCAAATACAATATATCACCGGCTTAGTATTTTATTGCACATTCTGAACCAATAAGAGGTCATTTAGCAGCATGGTTTGTTTCAGCCTTTTGTTGCATATGGTCAAGAAGTATTGGCCTGTGTTAACCCTACCTCAGGAGGGCGTCGTGATAAACCTGCATGCTGATTGGTTGTATTTGGTGAATATTTGATTCTATACTGAATCGTAATTTTTGACACAGACCAAAAGAGAAAAAAAAAAGACGTACTAGCTTTTTATTCTCTCCTCACTGCTATTCATGGAGGGATTATAAGAAAAATTGGATTTTCCTGTGAAGTTCCTGACTAGTCTGACCTCCTTTCTATTTTGGTTTAATGAAACATACATAATTTCATCCCTTCAAGAATGGGTCGCTCAGTGTGTTTTATTCACCATTGTGCTTGGGTGCTAAATTCCTGCATTTTCTCTCTATGCTTAGTCTTTCAGTTAAAGCATTCGAAATGTATTATCTGAAAAGCATTGCGCTGAAACGATTACAGATTGGTGGATTGATTTTGCCGTTATTTTTTAAATTAAGAGGTTTCTTATTTAATATGACTTAATTTAATAAGCCAATCTAACAGACTTTCTTAAATCATCGGGAAGCTGATCTCAGATCAGCATAAAAGGTAATTCTGCCAACATCTCTAAGATACAGTATACTATTGTCAATATTATCCGTCGTCTTCCTTGAGGACATTGTATATCTAGGGTAGTAAGTCTGATATGATCTCTTCGCCACTACAAAATTCCACTAGTATCATTTTACAACATTGTGCTGCATTCAGGGGTGAATGGATTGTCTCCCAAAAAGTGAGAAATAAAAGCATGCACAGCTTTCATTCCTGGTCTCTGTGTTTTTTTGGTAATGTCTGATAGAGTAAAATAGTATCATTTCATTTTAAAGAAAAAAGTTAGTGGGAAAACAACATTGTCTCAAAAAAAAAAAGAAAAAAACCACAGTGTTTGTTTTCAACAACAACTTGACGCTTTTATTTCTGCCCCTAAATGAGCCAATCATGTGCAGTACAGATAATAACACCCATCATCAAGGTCACACACCCACAACCTGGCAACCTCTCAAACCTTTAGTAAACCCACATCCTAAAAGGAGTTCTGATTTCTAATGTTATGGAAATATACAGATAAAGTGTATTGAATTGTATGTATTGAAATTGTTTGGTTGCTTTTTTAGAAGATTCACTCTTAATCCAAGCGTTTGCATGATTTCATGTATGATAGCACATCAGAAGTATTTTTATTGTTTACAAGGCGTTTTTCTTTAAAAGTGTTTTGTCTCTGCCACCTTATTTGGAAAGTTTCCCTCCCAATTTGCCCAGTTCGTTTTCCATTTCTACAGCTTTTCTTGTCCCCTCCATGTTTTTTTTTTTTTTGTAGCTTGCACCAAAGCATGGAAATTCTGAGTAACAATTTGAGTCACTCCATATTTTCCAGGGATTTTTAGAGAGAATTGTGTGTACAAAGGCTGTATATTTGCAGACGTTTCCTCGAGAGGCAACCGGCCACCCGATTGGCGCAAGAAAATGACTATTTCTCTGTTAAATATTGACACCATTCCCAAGAAAGAGTTGCTTAAAGCAGGAGTTCTCCTTGTCACAGCACAAAAGAGTTGTTTAGTCAAAGATAACGTGGAGATAGCACTGATTTCCAGGTAATCTAAACTTCATTGGATTTTACATGGAAATTGGACGTAATTGACCCCACAAGTGCAATGTCAGAGTTTTTTGCAGTGACAAACACATTTAGGTGTTGGCTTCAGAAAAACAGCGTCATCCTTTTTAAATTACTATAAAAAGCAATGTATATATACAGTACATAAATATAGCACTTAATATATATATATATATAAGTGTGTTGTTACGTCCAGAGCCTTAAGATTTTAGTGTTGCTGCTTTCTGATTCTGATAATTAGAGTTCTGCTGTGATTGGATATGAGAGTAGAGAGCGTATTTAAACTGTAGCTACCCTCAGACCAAATCTTGGTGGTGGCTAGATGGTGTGTGGTGGCTGAGAACTCACCCTTATTGGCCCTAGTTTGGTAATTTGGCTATAAAATTTAGTTGTCTTGGCCTTGCCCCTTCTGAAGGTATTAACCCTTTTTGTTATTTGTCTTGTGTAAATACATCTCTTTTGTTGCATTTGGTTGTCTGGGTCATTATAACCCCTTCCTGGGGGTGAATCCAGGAGTTTTCTCTGCCATCGCACAGCATCTCAACACAAAACATTTATTTCTGTTGCGGTAGACCGACATTAAGGCCGTAACAGTGTGTGTGTCCATGTACAAACTTCAATGTCTCCTTGCAAAATGTTGTACTCAAATTATATATTATAATTGACATCACATTATAGTGTTAGAATATATAATTAGGCTTTACAAATTTTTAAGATAATTTAATCTATGATATCTTTTGTCATGTTTTGAGGAAATGTATCTATTTTAACCTTATTGTTACCATGGCAATTTTTATAAATTACACAATATTTTTTTTTCTACTGTTCGTGATAAGACCGATGACAATGATGCATTCAATGTATCTTTATTTATATTTTATATACAGGTATATCTGAAGACTTCTACTGTATATCTTACTCATGAAGGCAAAACACTAAAAACGCCAATTTAAATGTGGATGCAAGAAAGTTTTGAAGCTACAGTATATAACATAGTTGTTAAGAGACACAGTATTAGTTATTTTAGGCTGTGATCATGTAGGGCCAATGATAACAACACAGTTAGCATATTTTATTATTTATATGTTATGTTTTTAAATCCGTAATTAGTAATTAAACATTATATTTGAAAAAATAGGTGACACTTTAATTTATGAAATTTAATGTACTTACTACTATAAAAATATTAGATTATGCATAATTACATGCAAGTAACCCTAAGCCAAACCCTAATCCTAACCATATAAGTACCTGTATTAATATTACTCAGTACTTAAATGTATAATTACACTATGACAAGGACACCTTAAAATAAAGTGTCTAAAAATATTATAGGCAACAATACCCTCAATCCAAATGTGATTTTAGAAGAAATCTTCCAAGTGACAGGGAATAATAAAGGAAATGTAGAAAGATGCACAAACGCATATGTTGACCTGAAACTTATCAATGGTTGAGGGCAAAAGGACCTGAACTGCCCCAGTGAGGAATATTCTGGATCTCACATCTCTTTACATGACCGGACCTGACACTGGCTTGGTGAACGTCTTAACAGCTCATGCGGTCAAGTAAACAGGATTTAAAAGGTCAGTTCAGGGACGAGGGCTATTGAACTCTCACCTAATATGACATGCACAAAAAAGTACAATGGACCACTTCAGCTCAAAGTCTTCATATTGTACTGTACATCTGATAAAAAACACAGCCTTTGCAATGGAAAGCATGCTTCGCTAAAGCATGTGACATGTTTGGTATCATTATGGCATTATCAAGACCAGATGATGATAATATCAAACTGTTCATTCAAATGTGAGGCAGGTGCAGTGCCATGTGCAGAAGCATACCATATGGAAGTTAGCTGTGGGTGCTAGATTATTAACATTAGAATGATAAACATTAGACTAAATGGATTTATAACTAAAAATGGAAAATGTTTGAAACATTTAGTAACAGTAGAGTTTTACGCAAATATCCATGTCCTTATTTAGCCCCGTAGATGCTTCCAATTTAGTTTGAAGTCCTTAAGCCTAAAAAAATAATGGATTCTCTGAAGGGAAATCCCTTCTAACACATTTTACAAGGCTTAGTGTAAAACATGCTTGTTGGTAAAGCAGGCCTTGTGTATGGTTGTAAAGAGCCATACCATAAATGTAATGAACTGAATGTATAGGGCATTATTTGCATGAGGACACAGGGTTGAGCTTTGCAAAAGGCAATGGTATGGACCCTCAGGATTATACAAATAATACCAAAGGAGATTTACATAGATACTTCTTGCAGCTCATAAATGCCATGATATTTAAATAATCCGCTCTTCCTGGAACAACTGTTCATAACCAGTATTTGAAAGGCTAAAGCCACTTAGGCAAAAGAAAGCTTAGCATTTCAAACAAGTGGTTTAACCGAACGTCACGAGGATGAGAAAATATATACAACAGAACTTTCCTCATCAATGTCAGCAATAGGCAGCTTTATATATAATGTAATGTATACAATAAACGATATATGCATGTGAAAGTAAAGACAACGCATTCTATAGACTTTTATTAATGTGTTGTAGTGATATTACATCATGTATTATCCTACCTAAAAAAATCCAGTTCTCTGGAAGGGTGTATCTGTGTCTGAATGAAAGGGATATGAACAGCAGTATTATGTTAGGCTATAATATAATTTATCCTGCTATTTTTAGTTTGTTATTAGTATTTCTGCGCAACGAGTAGCCTAAATTACCCAATTTATTTAATGCGGAAACAACAATCATTCCAAAAATAGTTCCTCTTGCTCCTCGTTTCCAGCCGGTAGAAATTAATGCGACATTACGCGGAAAAGTCACGAGTAATACACAATGTATCACACACAACTTATGTTCATGTGATATATATTCGCAAACACACATTTGTGTGCATTTGCCAACAATTATTGACAGTTTAAAGATGAATTCGCCGACGTCTTCCTGCCTGTTGTAGTTAACTCATAGTTGATTCAGTTGTTTGGGGTTTAACCTTACCATAGACTGTTTTCTACTGGGTCATCGGGTTTAGATATGGACCCAAAGCACAAAAGACTGCTCCGATCTCAGCGGCTTTTTTTGGCAGAGGAGCTTTTAGTGGACGACATGATCATACAGTATTTATACCAGGAGGAGATCTTAACGGAGAGTAACTTAGAGGAGATTCTGTCCGAGTCGTCTAATAAGAAAAAAGCGCTAAAGCTGCTGGATGTCCTGCCCACGCGAGGTTCGCGCGCCTTCCATCACTTTATTCAGTCGTTAGAAAAAGATTTTCCCTGGATCAAAGACAAATTACTGCGACTGAGTGCTGAAGACAACGAGTCTCCTCCTCTGTCCTTTACAGGTGAGTCCTGACTGAGTGTGGGTGTAAGCTATCGTTTGAGCCACATCTGACAGTAACGTACATCCCTTTAGGCTTGCCTCATTAATTGCTACAAATCTGAAATAATATAAACAAATCAAAAGCAAGTACAAATAAGCACAAATGCCATATATGTACTCATATGTCACTAAAAATAAAATTAAACGAACATGTAAAAATGTCACATTTTGTTTGCATTTGTAGATTATCAGAGAGGGAAGCCTATTCTGCAACATTTTGAGCTTGTTTTCAAATTTACTGGTACCTGGTAAATACCAGGTACACACAAACACATACATATTGTTAACATTAGAGTGGATGATTTGTTAAGCAGGTTGTTTTACCATATAGTCTTCTGCACTTTACTATCTTCTAGTTGTTTTTTTCTCAGACGGTAGCTGAGAAGTCTCACATATTCAAAGAAAATAGTTTACATTACTTGTGCCTTGGAAAATAAGATGGATACGTAAACCTACACTGTTTAGACTAATGTCTCCTGACACTGAGGCAGGCATGCGTCACATGTGTGTAAGAGAATATATATACATTTATATAGTGGGTATGAAAAGTATTCAGATCCCCTTCATTTTTTTCACTCTGTTATAGCCATTTGCTAAAATGATTTAATTTTATTAATTTCCTCATTAATGTACACACAGCACCCCATATCGACAGAATTGTTGACATTTTTGCAGATTTATTTAAAAAGAAAAACTGAAATATCACATGGTCCTAAGTATTCAGACCCTTTGCTTAGCATTTAGTAGAAGCACCCTTTTGATCCAATACAGCCATGAGCCTTTTTATGAAAGATGCAACAAGTTTTTCACACCTGGACTTTGGGATCCTCTGCCATTCCTCGCCGCTTCTGTCAGGTTGGATGGTAAACATTGGTGGACAGCTATTTTTAGGTCTCTCCAGAGATGCTCAATTGGGTTTAAGTCAGGGCTCTGGCTGGGCCATTCAAGAACAGTCGCAGAGTTGTTGTAAAGCCACTCTGCATTATTTTAGTTGTGTGCTCAGGGTCATTGTCTTGTTGGAAGGTAAACCTTGGGCCCAGTCTGAGGTCCTGAGCACCCTGGAGAAGGTTCTGGTCCAGGATATCCCTGTACTTGGCAGCATTCATCTTTCCCTCGATTGCAATCAGTTGTCCTGTCCCTGCAGCAGAAAAACACCCCCACAGCATAATGCTGCCATCCCCATGCTTCACTGTTGGGACTGTATTGGACAGGTGGTGAGCAGTGCCTGGTTTTCTCAACACATAACCACTCGTTCTCTACCATAGGAGAGGAAGAATTATATAAACTTTCGAAGCCAACAACATGTATTTTAGACCCTATTCCGTCTAAACTATTAAAAAAGATGCTTCCAGAAGTCATAGATCCTCTTTTGTCTATTATTAACTCATCATTGTCATGAGGATATGTCCCCAAAGCCTTTAAACTGGCTGTTATTACGCCTCTCGTTAAAAAAAACGCAACTTGACCCAAGTCAAATGTTTTAAAAAGGGAAACGTTTATAATAAGTTAATGATAAAAAATTGCATATTTCATCTGTAATAATTAGGTTAAAAGATTAGTCATTCAGTTAAAACAAATATTTTCTGTACAGTCAGCACTTGTTTATCTTTTTTTTATTTTGAAGGGGTAATTTGTGGTTGCAAGGCATTGTGGGAAGCAGCAGCTGTAGTAAGTTAGAAAAAGAGAAAATCATCGGCTGAAAGCCTGTCTATTCATGTCTAAACTCTTGTGACCTAAATCTTTATTTACACCATCGAGAGCAATGGCTGTAAGTTTATTTTAAGTTTGGTTCATTGCATACTTTAGAAGTGGCTGGTTTAGAGATTTTGTAAATGTGTTTGTTTCAGGAATTAGCCTTGTCCCATAGGCTGGTTTTGCTTAGAGCTCTGTTTATTAGCATAGAAATGAAGCTAATCTAATTTGCATATAAAAAGATAGCTAAAGTGGCTGTTTATCTTTTGTAACAGCTAAGACAAAGTTTTCGGTAACACTTTAGATCATTTATAAGACATTAGTTAATGATGAAATGTACATCTACAAAACATTCACAAATGATTAATAAGTGATTATTATGTTTAGTTAATTAA
>JAUCNO010000753.1:1774214-1808122 GCA_032353835.1 Enteromius viviparus
GGTTTTTATTTTCATCAGGATCTAAAGTGACAGATTCTCCCTCCTTCACTGACTTTCTTCTCATTTCTACTTGTTTTGTAACAGAAACATCTGAAACACAGACCAACAAGGAAAATAACTTAATAAACAAACTCAAGCACTGTGGATCTGAAATTAATCATGCTCATCTCACTTTCATTTCACATTTCTATTAAATAATATTAAATTAAATAATATTAAAAAAAAAAAAAAAAAATCATCAGGAGAGCGGGTGTCTTTTAGGAATATTTGTTTGCTGCTCTTTGCATGCACCAGGTTTCAAGTTTATGGCCCACACAACTCAGACACTTGAGTATCAAAATAATCTCTATATTTTTCTGGTAGTAAATAGGAGCTGAGTGGCTGTTCATGTCCATTTCTGATTAGGAGACTCATATTTCTGACAATTCTGATGCACTAGAAGGGAGCATAAAGTGTTCTCTGTCCCAGAACGTAAAGAACAATGCGAGGGCAGGCTTGTGGGGGGAGTGCAGAGGGGGGCAATAGTGCTCAGGCGTGATTCAAAGCAACTGTGTCTAGTGTACAAAAAAAACTTTTTGTTTGTTTGTTTTAATTCCAAAATGATCTGCCATGTGTCTTTTTTAAAATGAGACCAACCGTAGGTCTGTGCTCCTTCAAATGTTTATGACCTAAGGGTTAAACATAGTTACTCACTATGAACGACAACACTAAAGGGCTTCTCGATTCTGATCCTGTCGCTGATGATCTGTAGTTGATAACGTCCAGAGTCTGTGGTTCTGGTGTTGGTGATAGACAGAGATCCAGTCTCCTTGTCCAGCTTCAGTCTGTCTCTGAATCTCTTAGTGCCTTCATTACACTGAACATCTGTACAGGTCTTATTGAGATCTCGACTGATTTGAGCGATGCGGATGTCATTAAAAAACCATGTAATCTTTTCTTGTTGATTTGTTTTAACATTAGAATTTAACATGACTGAGTCTCCCTCCATCACAGCTGCTGCCACAACATCTGTACCAACACCAGATGAACCTGAAGAAGAAAATAAACAAAATTACACAACAGAAAATACTGGTTAGAAAAAAGTTCTGGACTATGGAACAGCAGAAAAAAAAACATTAATCAGAAAAGCATGAGTTTTATCAAGTAACCTATCAAACCACGAGATGTAATGAGTATCTACACTAAATTATACTCACTAGTGACAGTAACACTGAATCTCTTCTCAATGCTGATTCTGTTGTTGATGATCTGTAGATGATAACGTCCAGAGTCTGTGGTTCTGATGTTCTTGATGGTCAGAGATCCAGTCTGTTTGTTCAGCTTCAGCCTGCCTCTGAATCTCTCATCACCATCTTTACACTGAACATCTGTACAGATCTTTCTCTGATCTACACTGATCTGAGCTATTCGACTGTCATTAAAATACCATTTAATCTTTTCTTGTTGGTTTGCTTTAACACCAGTGTAAAGAGTGACTGAATCTTCTTCAATCACTGATACTTCATCTTTATCAACACCAGACATACCTAAAGAAGAAAAACAAAATCATATAACAGAAAAGTGCCATGATTATTTATTCATTATTTATTATTTATAGTTGATTGTTATGTTTTGTTTTTTTCAGATCATAAAGATTTTGAATCAATCAACATACACGTAAATAGATATGTATCATCTACTATAATACTTTGACACTGTGCAAACCGACATTATTAAGCACTTTGGTAAAAAAAACAGCCTTTGTCTAGTTGTCAGTCTCCACTTTCATGATGTAATTGCACTTTCTCAAGTCTGCTGTCACTAGAGTTTTGACGTTCGCGAACGAAGCGATTATTTTAAACGGCTCATAAAGATGAACGATGGGATCCGAGTCGCAGCTGGGGGGGAGCCGTTCTTTCTGTTGTTCTTTTCGCCCTATGCGTGTTTCACACAGATGCACACAAATTCGCTCCTCCACGAGACAGAACAGTTATAGAGGGAGAGCTACTGCCTAACAGCATCAGCGTTGCCAACTATTTCCTATAAACCTGCCCGAAAAGTAGCTAAATGTTGCCAGATGATGACACGCACTAATCTGCATATCAGTGACGTCATCACGTAGTACCTGTAAGCCCGTCATGTCTCTACTCTCGGAGGCGCCATGTATTATATTAAAATATTACATCCAGATGCACAATAAATTGGTTCTTATTAACATATCACTTTGCGTGATGACGTAATTGCGTAATCGCAACGCAAAACTACATCTTTATGTAGTGTACAAAATAATTAGTGGTTCATAAATTAACGTTTTTTCTTTTTTTGTAGTTTTAATTATTTGACTACAAATCGTATCTCATCATACCTCCCAGTGATTATTCCCGGGATAAATTGAGATTCCCCCAAGCTGGCTTCTTAAAACTGACTAAATATTTAAAAAGAGCCAAAAGAGCCGTTTTTTTGAACGGCTCTTTGAAAGGAACGGATCGCAAAGATTCGGATCCCCTCAAAGAGCCATAAATCCCATCTCTAATCTGCAAGCGGTGTCATCGAAGTTTTATGTCAAAAGGAGGAAATAATTTGAACCTTATAAAACACCTCAAACATTGCAATTTGCTTAGTTAATCGTTATTGTGCGCTCACACCGCCGCCGGCAAGAGCTTCAAAATTCGCCCTGCCAACAACGCTGTACAGAGATGTTTGGACGCTCTTGACGTTCTGATGTAGAAAGAATGCTTGTCTTGTATTTAAAGGGCCGCAAATAAAACAAGCTTGTGTGGACTGACCACACGGAGGGTATAAGCTAACCTTGTGAAATATATTGATTGCGAAAGTAAGAAATTAATTCATGGATAGAACTTTTTTTGTACTACATGTTTTCTTTTAATTAAAAGCCATTTGCTGCAGCTCTCTACAACACATATTTTCCGTTTAATCCAATATGTTTTGATATGTCAGAATATTCTGCAGCAGTAACAGCTTTGCATGCTCTGGCGCTAAATTCAACTTGAAATTCCCGCTTATTTTTAGAAAATACATAAAGTTAATGCACATTATCAGAATAAAGTTTCTTTATTAACTATTTAATGCTCCTATAGCGTTTAAAACAGGACATAATAGTGTACTATTTTTACACACTAGAGGCTTTTAAATGACCTGTGTAGCCAAAATATGTGTGTTAGAGAACAAATGTATGGTTAATGTTTGTATCTTTAAAATCGGTCCATCAGAAAAGCAGTTCTAGGCTATTAAATATAGTTTGTGCTGTTTGATTAAATAAAAGTCCTCTTTTATGAAAGTGTATTTGTGTTATGCTTTGGTACCGAAATTGGTACAGAGAACCGTGCATTTTCACTGGTATTGGTACCGAATACTGAAATTTTGGTACCGTGACATCACTAATATCTAATATTCACATTTGGTGTGAATTTATATATTTTAAACTTTAGCACACTTACCTACCTAAGTTAGAAACAGAATTTCATTTTATTTCCATTTAAAAACAAATTTGGTCAAATTCTGGTAAGCATTGCTCAGTAAAACATGACCACCCTCGGTCTGCCGCTTTTCTTTTTTCTACACATTTATGCATTTTCATTTATTTTCACAGTCTAGAAATGTGATACCACTCTTTACTAATGATTCCAGCAGCCAGTAATTGCTTATGTTGCACACCGTTGCTTTGACGTTGCCTCACAAAAGGCCTCCAATTTCCTCATTTTATTGAAATTCTACGTTACAAGTACATAAGCATCTGTTGCAGAAGACTTGGCTAATATGAAATAAGCTTTTAAAAGTCTCCTCTTTAATGCTAACATTACACTCTTTCCTGTCGTAGCCAAAGCAGCGGACCTCACTGTCCTCCTCCCAGGACATCCAGAAACCCCTTCAGAACCACAGCGGCGATCCTTCAGAGGTCAGTTCATCACTTGGCTACGCCAGCTTCAGCACCAGCCCCCCTGCCAGCCCCCCCATCAGCCCCGCCAACTGCTCCATCGGATCCACCGAAGACTACGGCCTCACTGGTACGGCTGTCCTTTTTTTAGCATTTAGTGTCTTCTTGTTGTCTAGAGGATGAGATATCTCAACTATAATCCCTTACGACAAATAAAAAAGACACGAATTGAGAAAATTGCTGACATGCAGTAAGAATATGGAGGTGTTAAAGTGTTGAGTGTCTGAGTGAACAAATAATGGTAGCTTTGGGATGCACTGGCTTTTTGTTCACAGAGATGCTGTTTCTATAGGCATTTCAGCCAATGAGATCACAAGCTGGATAAAACAAGCCGATCCCTCTTACGTTTCTCGTACAGACATGTTAATTTCAGCAGGAGGCTTCTCTCTTGATTGGCTCAGAGTGCTTGTGCCAGAAGCAGAGTGATTCCCGCTGCTTTGAGCAGTACTACTGTAAAAGTGTGACTAAATTAGTCATCAAACCACCTTTTAATGGCTTGAACGGCATTTTAAAGTGCCGCTCAACCGGCTTGTGGGAATGTCCTCGCTCTGGTATTGTTGCAGACAGAGAGGCCCACTGCAAACGCACCATCTCAGCAGACGTCAGTGTTTTGGCACAGGCGGTTTCACTGCCAAGGCTGCCACTTCCTGCCTGTCATTTCCTCAGCATCCACCTACGGCACTGCTGGCCGAGTGGGCAGTTGATGCTGTTTCCATGGCGATGTCATTCCTGGTGCTGAGGTGGGGTAGTCATGGTGACGCTGGTGTACTTCGCAGTCCTTGTACTAATGTACAAACCAGTACTTACTGGTTTGTACTAATGCTGCGCACATGCTTGTCTGGTACCCTGATCCCCTGACGCATGTGTTCAGAGAAAATGGGGGGGTGAAAGGGAGGAGGGAGAGAGATGGAATCTAATTAAAAGAGTTACTGCTTTTTCACTTTTGCAAAGTTGGCTGTTTTCAGTTTAGATACAGTCGGTAATAGTGGGGGATGTTGCAATATCCTCCTTTTTTATTCCTGTTTTTTGCTTTTTTGTCACTAATATGCAAGGAAAAATGTAATGATAATTACGTATTTTTTATGTAATTTTATATATTTTTAGTTTTTATTCGGTATATTGTTTATTGTATATTATATATTCACAAAATTATACATTTTATGGCTGGTAGAAAATATGTATTTCTTTCTATCGTGACTGGAAAGAATGATTTGTAGGAAAAAATTCATTCCTTTCACTTTTTATAAATGATAGGAAATATGATTTTTTTTTCTAGGTCTGAAAAACAATTAATATCTTATTGAACATAAAAGTTTTAAGTTTATATGTGTCTATATGTGTCTAAGTCTATACAGTGTACTGTGTATATTTATTATATATTAGGGGTGGGCATAGATTTTTTTTTTTAATCTAGATTAAAATGGCTCATTTGAATTCTGCCAAAGGCATTCGGAATATGTGTGCTACCGAAATAATGACTAAAAGTAAAGCCCTATTCGGACGGGACTAGTTTCACAGGGGGTCTTTAGAGAATGTTTTGTTTCACAGACGTACTTGGTGATTTTAATCCCCCATGAATCTGCCATATCTGTGTTTTTCTCTCACAACCTCTGTGATAATTCTAGAGTCTAAATAAAAGAATTAAATAAATACAAGTAAAGAGCCAGATCACGTAAACTTTTAATAGCAGGAGCAGCGCACGCCGATTGTGTTTTCATTCTGGCAGCGTTTGTCACGCGCAGCTGAACCGTGGCAAGTATTGCAGCAGGCTGTAGACAAGCATCTTATTCCTGTCGTATTTTCCAGGTTTCTTCTCCAAACACTGTGTGCCATGTCCTTTGATTTATGTCATTGCCAGCATACTTCGTTATGCAACTGTCTATAATATTCGATGTACTTGTGCTCTGCTACGCGCTACCGCGCTGCCCCTGTGTGCGGCGGAAAAAATACGCACTGCTTACGCGTGCAGTGTGAAACCTGCAAAAGCCATCATAGCTTGCGTAGTATGGACTCAGCTCCCAACCCAACTTTGTGAATAGATTAACGGTGATATTTTATTTATTGCGCAGTAAGAGTCTCGCGTTAACGCCGATAACGGCCAACCACTATTATGTATACATAAGTACACACACACATATTAAGGAAAAGTATGTTGGATTATTTATATATGATATATATATTCTATATTCCATACATACTGTATATGCACACATACATTTTTTTTAAATATATGTTTGTATTTGTATATACAGTTGGGCAAAAAGTATTATCATAGGTATACCTCAACTATGAGAGACAAAATAAGAAAAAAAAAACAGAAAGTCAAACTGTAGGATTTTTAATGAATGAATTGGTAGATTTCTCTATACATATTAAGTAATAAGTATTTGGTCGCCTGCAAACAAGCAAGATTGCTCACATGATCACACTGCTCGGACAATGAAGTAAGAAGCATTTCAATGTCCTGGAGTGGCCTAGCCAGTCTCCAGATCTCAACCCCAAAGAAAATCTTTGGAAAGAGTTGAAAGTCCATGTTGCTCAGCGACAGCCACAAAACATTACTGTTCTAGTGGAGATCTGCATGGAGGAATGGGCCACCAGCAACAGTGTGTGAACACCTTGTGAAGACTCAGAAAACGTTTGCCCTATGTCATTGCCAACAAAAGGGTATATAACAAAGTATTGAGATTACATTTTTTTGTTATTGGCCAAATACTTATTTTCCACCATCATTTGAAAATCAATTCTTAAAAAATCCTACAACGGGATTTTCTGGATTCTTTTTCTTATTTTGTCTCTCATAGTTGAGGTGCACTTATGATAAAAATCACAGGCCTCTCTCATCTTTTTAAGTGGGAGAACTTGCACAATTGGTGGCTGACTAAATACTTTTTTGCCCCACTGTACAAATGTTTTTTTTTTTTTTTTTTACTTTAGTTGTCTTATTTATTTATTTTTTGCACAGTGCTTTTTATGGTTGGTAAGAAAGCACTATTGGTGGTAAATTCACTGACAAATTCCCACTGGTAAATTCCCACTGACAGGTGTGGCAAAAAGTTAATTTTGAACTGTGCTGTTGGGCTTAGCTGTCAAACTTTTCTACCATTTATTAAATTCAGTCCCTCGTATAGATCCCAACGGGTGTCATTACTTTCATCTCGGTCACCCCTGAAAACCTCCCCACCTGTGGATGTGTGACAGAAGGACCTGGCAACCCTTTAACCAACACTTCATTTGGCCTGTGAGTTACACCCCTCCCCCTGACCACATTACACACCATTCCCTCTGTACAAGACAAGCGATCTCTTAAACAAGGTAAACGGTGATAGATAGTGAAGGAAATGTCGCAGCAGCATACAAAACCCTCTTGGCGCCACAGGGAAGTTTATATCTCTGTTTGCCAGGTCTCTGCTGTGAAAAGGGCCTTTTCATCTCAGTCACTCTCCAGTCTAACAGGGGGCTTTTCAAATAAAGGGGTCCTGTGCTCTTCTCTTTGATGGCAGCTCCCTGATGGTCTGCCCTAATAATCGCGTCCTGTGTCCCACCGCCTCAGGACTTTGTAATAGTGGCGTTTCATGAGGTTTTTGAGCTTGTTTCATCCGGTGGTGTGAAGTTCTGAGATTCTTTGCCTTGAACAGAAGCAGATTTTTGGGTTATCAACACTGAGATCTTGCAGTACGCTCTGTCGATGGCGTGTGAAGACAAAAAAGGGCCATCACAGGAATCGCATGTTAGCATCTCCTCTGAGAGTCCAAGACATGAATTCCAAGCGCTGTTGTGATTGAAGTGGCGGATCAGAGTCAAAATCACAGTAAAGGCATTGAAGTCCTCTCTCTGCAGCTCCAGGAATAGATCTTGCATTTTCATGCTTTCGTTCACCCCGTCTTCTTTTTTTTCCCATCTTCCTCCTCCTCACTATTTATTAGCTTTATAAGGTCCATTGTATTGTTGCCTTGGCAACTAGCGTTGAGTGAGGAGCGCATTGTAGTTTCTTTGATGCTGTGCCTTCATAGGTGATGAAATGAAGTTCTGTCATTTCCCTACAGTAGGTGCGAGAGAGATGGAGAGATAGACAGAGGCATGATGAGAGTGTGGAGAAGACAAGTTCTCAACGCTTTGGGTTACCAAAGGTGGTGTATTTTTATCCAGCTGCGCTTGGTGCAAACGTTATTGATGTGGTGTTTTGTAATCGTGGAGAGAGATGAGTGAGATTGCAGCGCTGCGATTGCACAGAGGCCTTTCAGCTGCGAGTTACAGTCAAGTTGTTCTCTTTTTGGTTTCAAGCATGCTAACCTGCATCCTTAACCTCCACCCAACTGAACAGTTAAACAGTGATTTTATCGGGGATAGCAGAATGAAATATTGGAATAGTTTCATATTTAAATAAGCTTCTACTTATGACTTTTGAAATCGAAATTAGGATTGGATTGGAATAAATTCTTCTGGTTGGAATACAATGAATGCATTTTGCTGTTTCTCGGACGTCTGTGTAGACTGTGGAGTGTTTGAATGAGTGAGTACAAACTACTGAAGTAATTTTATTATAGCTTATGATACAGTAACAATTACAGTAGCTCCCATTATGATTCTTTAAATGACTGCCCCCAACTCTGAAACTAAGGGCTCAAAGAAAATACTGGGTTTCCTACTGGCAATTACAACAATGTGGTGGCGTTCTTGTTCATTCAGTCAGCAAATGCGACCATTCTGACATCACTTAATGGCAGCATCAAGTCCAGTCTGTGTGCTTCTTAGTAACGCCCTTGGGCAGCTATTACCAGACAAAAGCACACTTCTTATCTATTTGAATGAAGACGCATTGTAATAAACTGTTGCCTAAACTGTACTGTATATATACAGTCAATTTGAAATGTATTCAGACTTCTTCTCTCCTTTCTCACATTACCACAGTTTATTCACTATAGTTTAGAAAATGTTAATAAAGTATTCCAAGAACTCAAGAGTTAAAGTATCAGAACAAATTAATCTTGATAATGTCAGATTACTTTGATAGAAATATGTCAGTTTACTTTACTCGGCTATCCTCGTTTACATAAATTAACTTAAGTTTCATGCACCCCCTAGTAGAATGCAAAAAATATATATCTGGTGTCTGAATAATTTTTGGTTTGACTGTAGGTTTGCCTTTTAAATAAGAACTTATAGTATTAAAATTATGAGCAGAAGAATTTAAGTTGAAATGTGTACACACTCTTTTAAGGTCCCATTCACAAGGTTCTTGTCATTCACAGACCAATAACTATTACTTTTGCCCAAATAAACTCCTACTTTGCTGTTTATTAGTAATTTGTGGTTAGTTGTTAATTTTAGGTATTGGGTAGGACTATGGATGTAGAATAAGTGCTTTGTAAGTGCTAATAAACGGCCAATATGTTAATAATTAGCATGCTAATAAGCAATTAAATAATAGTGATAATTGTTCCCTATACTAAAGTGTTGCCACATTTTATTTATGTATTATTTACAGAATGTATTTGATGGCTGCACATTAAATTACACTATAGCGCCGTAGAGTCAGTGTTATGAAGTTGTTAGTTTTTTTTTCCATTTATGAAAAAATAAAAATAAAAATCTAATTTAATACTGTTCTTTTGAACTTAATATTCTTCAAAAAATCCGGAAAAATAAATCACAGTTTCAACAAAAATATTACCATTATTTCAAAATTCTTTCTTTCTTTTTTTTGAGTAATTTACCTTCACAGCATAAGAGACTTCTTCAAAAACATTTTCCCAACCCAAATCTTTGGAATGGTAGTGAACATTTAATAAGTTCAGCATAAATAGTGCAAATAAATGTTATATATATTTCTTCTGTATGTTGTCAACCCTTTTTAAAAATGATTTTGATGTATTTAAATCTTTTTTAGTCCTAAGACATTAAACTTTGACTGAATTGACTAGTTAGATCCCACTTAGTTGATCATTTTCCACTAATCAACAATAAATCGTGTCACAAATGACAAAATATATATTGTTTAAAAAGAATACTTGGTCCACAAGTCTAGAATAAGAATAAATGTTGCCTATGAAGTTAATTGTCTCTCTTAATTGAAAGTTGGACTGTCCTGGGTGTCTTCTTCTGTACTGTCTCACAGAGTTCTTCAAATGTCTAAGAACTATAAACCGACCTAATGGCACTTACGTTGGTCACCGTATTAATGGAGTGTTTTTGGTGTGTGCCCATGCACTCATGCAAGCATTATTGTGCGCTCTACTCTAATCTTTATGACTCAGTGTGCTAACGGGGCTCTGTGGCATAATTAAACACCTTCATTCCATTAAAGAGAGTTTGATTAGAGGATCTGTGTGTGTGAGTGTGTTTGTGTGTGTGTTCCTTGTAGTGCAGCCACCCACAGGGATTCAGAGATCACAGTCTTGTGTGTTGAGTGGTTAGATAAAAATTCATGTTTTTGTTGTCCACCCATAAACACACAAATATATGTGCAGTTACAACTGTAGCACTTACACACACACACACGCACACACACACAAACACACCATCTGAACAGTTCTGATTTTTAATGTAACACCAATCTAACATCACTCTTCTGACAGCATGCAGACCCCACAGCACTTGTCGATGCTGGTTGCCTGTGAGATCTGCAGTTTGAGACAAATGGGAAAACTAGAGCGAATTCAATATTTCATAATTGTTTATGATTCCTGTGGGCATATAGGGAGAGATACATGGCGATTCCATATAAGAAAGGATATAATTAATAGTATATGCCACCCATGTGAACTGAGAGACTGACAGACTCATAGACTGATTTGAATCCATGTGCATATAGACGTCGGGCAGCAGGCCCTTTAAGATGTTCAGTGACTGACAGGTCTGATATTGTTCTGTGGCTTTTAATATCTGAGAGTGAGTCAAGACGAACAGCACAGAAAATGAAACAAGATTGTACCAGACGTGATGCTGAACCCTAGACTGCAAACATAACCTAACTTCCCCCCGCTGATGTAGAACTCATACATGCCTGCTTTATGATTGTCTGTAGGCTACACAAGCTCATTTTTTGTGCTTATTTATGTTAATGTCACAACAAGTTTTTTGGTTATGGTATGAATTCTTGAGTTGAGATGTTTGATAAGGCATTGCTATTATTATTGGTCTTACTAGTGTTAGTGATGTGAACAAACCACAAATTGTAAGAACATTTCAGTACGTTGAGGACGTACGTTGTTCTGACTCTTCATAGTGATTGACTTTTTTTGTGGTTGGTTGGTGGTTTTTAGTTCAATGCTATGCGATTGCTAGGACTTTACTTATTGTCCAAATGCACTGTGATATTTTGGTCTCTCTTCGTCCCTCCTTCGGTGTAACTCTGGGGAATTTTTCTACTTTTTTTTGTGCCAGGTAAGCAATTTTAATTTATTTATTTTCTTATTTTCTATTTTATTTTGACCTTGTTGACTCTCACCCAGCTTAGAGTACCCCTGTCTGTTACCCAAAATATATAAAAAAGCTTGATTTTTATTTATGCATTTTATTTATATACTCCATTTATGTGTGTGTGTATATATATATATATATATATTTATTTATGTGTTTTGTTTATGTTTATAGTATACAGTATAATACAGTTTATATAAAATACAGAAAAACTGTAATATCGTGAAATATTATTACAATTTCAAATGTTAAATATATTTTTAAATGTAATTCATTCCTGTGATGGCAAAGCTGAATCTTTAAAACTATTGTGTTGCTTAGTATTTTTGTGGAAACAAAAGTATTTTTTTAGTATCTTTGAGTAGAAATTTCAAAAGATCAGGATTTAATGAATATTTATATATATATATATATATATATATATATACTTTTAGCTAATGTTCAGTGTGCTTGCTGAATAATTATAATAAAACAATCTGTTATGTTTCTCAAAATGATTTAAATAAGAATTGCATAATTGCTGTATCCTGCAGAGCCTAAGTATAAACAATAGTAATATTGATTTGTCTCTGCTCTATTACAATATTACAGTCATATATTTATCTATTATTAAATGAAAAAAGGTACGGTTAGATAAATTTTTCTCTTTTTCTCTCTCTGCGAGCTGCTGTAGGTCTGGCAGGATCTCTGGCCCTATTTTTGGCAGGAAATGGGCGCAGTTCAATACAGCGCAGTAAACATTTGTTAACAAGCAATTAAACATGTGGCCTTTAATCCACTGGAAAAGACAGCCATCAGCTCTGTGTGTGTGTGTGTATGTGTGTGTAAGAGGCTCAGCCCATTCTGCTCTTTTTCAACTGTTCTCCATCATTACTTCCTCCTGCGTCCACAACTCCACCCTGATTATGAATTTCAAACCAATCTAAACAGACGGATAACTTCAACACAGTTCACGTATGTCAGCTCACAAATACATACGTGCAGAATACTCATCTTGCAGTTTCTCTCCGGAGCTGTGACATGACAAGACATGACAGTGTGTGACCGAGTATGTGCGCAGATGAGCGTGTGTGTGCACAAACTTCACTGGAATGTTGTGTGGTGCAACAATGGCCCTATCAGATCTTTGAGAATGAAAAACTAAGTGAAAATGAAGGTGTAAGAGTGTGACCTCAGATCTGGGAGCTTCATTCTTCATGAGATCCTTCTTCTAGAAAGTGCTGCTGGCTGTTTTGCTGCTTCATACCCGTCCTGCAAAGGTAAAAACAAGTGTGAGAGGTTTTCAAGAAGGAGGTAGGTGGTTGCAGCATGTGATATTTTTAACCATGGATGGTTCTCTATGGAAATGTTTAATGGAGGGAGAGTAGATTCAAAACTTTTTTTTGGAGTAGGAATATCCACTCTTTTTAATTTCACCCCTGTCGGGCTTCAGATTTGCTCTTCACTGGCGGCCTAGCATGCACTGCAGCTCCTGTTATATCACTCGCTCTGGCTGATGTTCTCCTCCCTGCTGTTTACTGCATGTTCTGGAGGAGCTCTCTGCACTAGTGAGTCAGAAATACAGCAGTGTAAGCCTATCATCTTGACTAGACCCCTGTAAATTGCTCTTACACCCCAGACCTCAAATCAAACTTCAGTCCTCATTTACTTTGCTTTTAAAACTGCAAAATATCCATATATGAGCTCTATATTCTGAAAACTCATTTTAGTTTAAGTGTGTTGTATCACTCTTGTTAGAGTCATTCTTGGTGTGTCAAGTTTTAAGTGCAAATGAGAGTCAATCTTGTAAAGCCTTTCATTAAATAATAGTCCTTTTTTTGGATTTTTAAACGACAATTTGCATGCATGTTGTTATATGTTGCTCATATGATATATTAGACTACGACAAACATTGAGTGTTAGTACTGGCATAATTTTAAAGGCCCAAACTGAGCAAAGATATGTAATTGGCTAATAATTAATTATATGTCCAAAAACTAATCTTTAACAGTATAGCAGACTATTTACATAAAATTGCATATAAATATCAGGCATCGCTCCACATCTCCCAATAAGATATTTAAATGTTTATAGTAATTTTAGAATTAACGCTCTGTACTTTATATTATTTTTATGTAATGTAAGTCAGTGCAATAATATGATATTACATACCGTAATATGTCATGCATGATATATTTTGAAAATGTTTTTTAATTGAAAATATAAAGTATGGATGCAATATAAAATATAATGCATGGGTAAGTAAGCCTACAACAGAGTTTTCAGCAAAGGAAATCTATCAAACACGAAACAGGAGGCTTTTAAAGTATTAAGATATATAGTAAAAGAGAAATTTTTCTAACTTTTCCTCAGAGAGAAATTATAAAATAGTGACTTAGAGTAGCCTGGATTCCTTTTATGATACTTCTTTTGTAGTTTGGAACGTGTAAATTGTGCCACATTCATTTTTCCGTGCCAAAAAATCCTTTTAAACCTGAGAAATCTGCCACAGCTGTTATTCAGTTGCTTTTTGCTACTGAATAACAAATAACAAATATCAAATTTAACGGGATGGATTTTTTTTTATCAGGGCATGATCTCTGCCCCCCTGTTTTCCCCTCAAAGCTTGAGTTTCTCATGTGTGTCTTCATAAATTACGACAAGTAACTCAAGCGATCTAATTACGTGGGAAGAGTTCAGATGCTGTACAGCGGGATAGATTTCCTCCCGCTGACCCCGGATCAGCCTTTTGTACCCTGCGTGAGCTTTTGATGCATTCTCTGCTGTGCTCAGATAAGACTTGAGCACTTCTGCTGAGATCTCTCCGATTCTTTGCCCTGTGGGTCAGTTCAGATGGCGCTCTAGTCAATATGCAATAGATTGCAGACTGTCTGTCTGTCTTCTTTCTTTCTCTGTATCCTCTCTCTCTTTTGAAGGCCAAGAGCTTTGAGCCCATGATTTTAGGAAGCCACTGTGCTGTTTCCATGGCTACCGGATGTCACCTGTTGTGGTTGCAGATGTAGATCTGACCTGAGAGGAGTATGGAAAAAAACGACTATAGAGAGAAACACTAAAATACATAAGTGCTCATTTTGCTTCATTTAATGCTATATTATACTATAGAGATAATCTAGTTTAATTTTATTTACTTTTGCTTAATTTTATTTCTTATTTTATTTCTTATTTTATTTTAAATTTAATTTAATTTAATTTTTGTATATAAATTATTTTATTTTATTTTATTTAAAAAAATTCCAATCTCAGATCTCAAACCACAGTTGACATTTTCCCGAACATAACTGTGCAGATTTCTCAGAAAAGGTGAAAACCCACATACACAAACAATCTCTTTCCCCCGATACCTCTCATAATTTGGTGACACATCTCTCTCAGTGATGGCAAAGATCTCGGAGCACTCATGCCTTTATATTACCCATAAATTGTGCATTTTATTTGATCTGTTTCCCAGAAACTGAAGTGAACTTTCCATTATGGCTGTGTAGGTGTGCTGAGTGGTTTCTATACTGTAGATGGTTATCCACTTCTGCCTTGCTGTGAGTCTGGTGAACACTCTCGTTTTTTCTTTAACATGCACCTTCACTGTAAGCTTTTTTTTAGGCCGTAGTTTTTTTCATTTGAAGCCTTTTAATTAATCAAATACTGTATGTATGTTCTTAAACTATGTGCACCGACATTAGAGCTATCAGTATTATGAGACAGCCGGCATCAAATCATTGTTTTGGGAGGCTCATTTGCATGTTTATTATGTACTAAAGAGGGCGGAGGACGTTTTAATGGAGAAATAGAGGAAATGCGATTGGAACTATTGAGCCATGACACTTTCTTGTAATGTAAACACAATGTCTGAAGACAGATAGATAGAGTCAACCTACCTTGTTATTTCTTTTGATCCTTTTCAGAGTGAGTTTTTTTCTGCAGCTTGTTTGTATTTGGCTTCTCGCAGCTGCCGGTCAAGGCCTCTCTGTGTTTTGTATGCCAACCGCTGTTTTGTCTGAGATGGCAGTGACCTTTACTACTGTTATGATAGCTCATGTTGTTTCTGTCTCTCTCTCAATAAATGAACTCATCATGGCGTTTAACTTACGGTCCTTTCGCTCTAGATGATCAAAACTGACACAAGACCTTTTGTACAACATTATCATCTCTCTTCAGGGTCATAAGCGAATCTGGGACTTTGTTTTAAAGGATTGTTTCAGTCAGTATTTACTCACCCTCATATCGCTCCAAACCCATATGGGACATAAAAGACGACATTTTTTTTAAATGTGCCAGTCATTTTTTTCAGTGCTATTATGGAACTGGAGCTGTCAGACTTCAAAAGTGCATGGTGAGTGAATGTTGTCAAAATGTGAACTCTCCTTTAAACCCATTTTATTTGTGTGAGAGATTTACTCAGTCTCTTGTTGTCTCCACCTTTTTTCTCTCCCTCAGCCTGCAGGAGAGTAATTTGATCTTTATCAGTTGAAAATGCTGTTTACGCGAGCTGGAACATGGCTCCAACACTGGGAAAGGACGGTACGAGGAAGCGTTGAGCTCTGATGTCTCCCTCCGAGTGTTATAGATAATGATATCCCGTTTAGCGTCATGTTTCTCTAGGTTCAGTAAATCTGACTGCCGGAGTCCAAAAACCTTTTAAGCATTGCGTTTCTTCCATCGTCGACACACATATTTATCACTCGGGGCACTGCCTTTTTACTTGATATAAATGAGGCAATGTAATACATTTGAATGTGGTCCTGTGATTTATATTACATGCCACAAGTGTGTTGCTTTATAGGTTTAAAACACTCATTCAGAGCCCGTTTTGAGGATGTGTGGAGTTTGGACGAGACCAGAAATGCATTTTGAGAGCCGTTTTAGTTATTCATCAAAGCCGAATATGCTCGCTCTCCATTTAGTCTTGTTTATTTGTGCTGTGAGCTTTATGCAAGATCAACGCTTTTATGATGAAAAATAAAAATAGCTGCTTTCTCTGTGTTCCTTTCAGATTCCTCTATTCCGGTGGTTATTTTGGCCTGTAGCAGAGCGTTTGGTTCAGTTGATTATTCTGCGTTATGTGAAAGGAGATAAAAGGCAGCTCATGTGACTGTCTGGACAGGATCAAAGCTTGTTGTGCCATATGTGTGTGTTTGTGCTTTGGTTGAAGACGTCAACATTTTACTTGCATTAAATTATTACAGTTACGGTTAGACCTGTGGAAGACCTGTGTATTTTCTTAAGAAGCATCTTGTTATGTATTTCTACACTTCCACTGACAATTGCATGGTGATTTGTAACATATTTTGAATATATATTAGATAAATAAACATTAGTACATTGAGTAAATACAAATTATTTAACTCAAAATTCCACCACCAGTGCAGAAAATGTGGTAAAGGTTGTGCAGATTTCACAGTGACCTAGTTAGTTGTGCTAATAAGCTTGACCTATTACTGTTGCTCGTACTTTAAAGGTTAGGGCATTCACACAGACTGTGTTGAATTCAGGTGCATCACATGTCTAGCATATTTTGTGCCACAGATATGAATGATATGCCACAAACAGGAAGTTAATACCACCAACCATTCCCATTTTATTAAGGTGTATCCATATAAATGGCCCACCCTGTATAAGCCTTACATGCTCACGACTGCATGGAATAAATTAGTTTACTACTGCAAGAAGAGAACTGAGAAGAACAAGAGAAACACCTTCATCTTGATTAATGCAGACACCCCAACTAGAATGTAAAAATCATAACCTCATTATAGACGTTGCTCATCAGACCTCAAGTCCTGAATCAACCCAGTGACCTCCTTGAACCGAGATCTGTCCTGAGTTAGACTACAGATCACATGCTGCCTGAGGACAAATGCTTTTAAGAGCGCTTTAGTGAAGGGGTCTTGGGCTTCTTTACATGGGGCAATGCAAGAGACAGTTCTCGGTGGGCCGTAGGGAACAAGAGGAGGACAAGAACGGGGTCTCTCTCACCGCAGTGAACAGATTGGCTTGCCCCCAGCCTCAGGCCTTCGTTTGGTGCTTGTCTCAACACAGCTAGTCGACCAAATGACACATATATAGACATACACAACACTAGTTCAAGTACTCCAGTGTCTGGAGTACAGAGCGAGGACACATTTGTATTTTTTGTGTAAAGTGGGACACTGTCCAGGCACTCAAAGAGACTTGAGGGTTTGTCATGTTGTAGATGGTTTGTTTGTGTCTGATTCCTGCACTTTTTTATTTCCCTGGCAGATGAGGCAGCGCACCAGAAGGAGTGCATAGAGCGAGACGACCGGAGAAACAGCCACGTCCCCGAGCAGTTCGCCGGCCTCCTCCACGGATCATCTCCTGCCTGCGAGTCCCCTGACAACCCTTATCAACTCTACGGCAAAGTGCGAAAGTTCAGCGTTCCCGAGCCTCCGCTCCGGCACGGGAATTTTCTCAGAGCTCCCGAGTACTCGCCCCCGTTTCCTCGCACCAGCAGCGAGGCGTCTGCCCTGAAGACCCAGAAAGATGCCAAACCGCAGATAGTCTACAGGACGATTTTTCACACCCGGGTCAACCAGGGCCCGTTAACTCCCACCAAATTGGGTGACAAGACCAGCGGAGGGGTGCATGTGAGGAGCGGGGAGGCCCGGAGCAAAAGCACAGGAGGCTCCAGCCCAGCAAGCAGCAATACCGGCTACGAGGAAAGAGCCTGCACTCTTGGGAGGATGAGGTCCATGCCCAAAAACGTTTTGGACCTTCAGCTGTCCAGAAATTTCTCCAAATCAGACTCGAACTTGGTGGCCGTGTCTCCCATCGAGGAGGAGCAGTGGAGTTCCAGGGGGCAGAACAGCCCCGGTAAAAGCAGCCCCAACAGACTAGAGAGAACCCCCTCCTTTACGGCAGAGTGGGAAGAGGTAATAACGTTTTAATTACCAGCTAATTGCGGAATCATTTCCACTTAATTAATTCACTTAGCTTGATGTAACCAAGCTGACTGGCTTGAAAGGTTTTCTTTCGGTGCTCGGCGTATGTTTTTGATGTGTGATGCAAAATCATGCCCTTTCGCCAGGAAGCCTAAATTATTCGACACTGTTGTCATGGCAGCTAAATGATTTTTAATGCGTTTCTTTATTATATTAAATATGCGTAATGATAGGCCCAGGACACGATTCTATTCTGTTTTGCACTGACTGTGATGTTTTTCACTAGGGCAGCTTTTATCCAGGGTAATGTAGCATATAAAAAGTCAAGCAATCAGTCAATTAATGGAGGAAGTGCCTTTGAATAATGACATCCTAATTATATTGAGTGAACTGATAAATCAAAACAAAAACATGTCTAGGTCATAATTAAAATAATAAATAAGAAGCTATTGTTTGCAAAAAGACAACTGCAGTATTTAATTATTTATTTTCATGATAATTAAGCACATTTAATCCAAAGTTCTCATTATGGTTATGTGTCTAGACTCAATTTATTTATTTTTGTAGGAATTTGTTTGTTTTTTGATTTGTCATTTTGTTTAACATCATAAAAATATTTGGTGACACTTTATTTTAAGGTGTCCGTAATACAGAGTAATAACCTAGTAAGTACTAAGTAGTAGCTGTTGTAGTACACATCTTAAATGCAATATCTTTCTAATTACATTAAAATTACAGAATATTACACAGGCATAAGCTACTTAAAATAAAGTGTATGTACTTAAATGTAAGTGTGTAACAGTAGCTGCTTATTACATCTACATCTACATAACATACATAACTGGAATAAATTTACATGATAAGTACATTTTATTTAATTTAAGTACAATGGCTGGTACTAAGTACCTAATTAGGTAATTACTCTGTACTATGACACCTTAAAATAAAGTGTTATCAAATATTTAACAGTTTTTAAATTCAAATTTAATTAGAAATATTGTTTTGTACATATTATATTTTTGTTAAACAGCAGTGATAGATTTTTTAGGATGATTTGCTTAGTTGACTCTTTGCAAAGACCCGCCCTTTTCGTTATTGCAAGCCATGCCCCTCTCACTTTTTTTTTTTTTTTTTAGAAATTCAATCAATAAATTCCGTTTACAGCTTTAATTTGCAGTGCCTCAGTTTATGCAGCATGTTAACCGATCATCTCTTCCACTTTACTGGTTATAGCATTAAATAAACATGAATCAACACCGGAAGGTATTTTGTTTGAACCACGGAATAACGTCATATCATTTTTCAAGTTCAAATTCTACTCTCCTGTCCAGGTTTGTTTTTTGGACAAAAAAACCCTGAACATCTTATGCAATTTGCCTTATAGATACATTTTTGTTAGAGATCAAATGGAAAAAAGAACAGATGATAAAAGAGATTTTATGTCTGTCTCACCTCAATTGACAGTCTCAGATTTCTTCCTCTTCTTTGAATTCTTCTTTAGAGTTAAATCTCTTTCAGGTCATCGCTTCTGTTTAGATACACAGAGGCTTCCCGCTTCATATGACGACTAAATCTCCACAGTCAATAAATTTAATGTGTCACGGCATTTTCTTTCCCAGCCTGACCCGGGTGTCAGGTCTTCAGAAGAGAACATATATTAGAAATAACTGATCAAAGGGGAGAGGGTAGAGTTCTGCATCCGTTGATCTGGGGCTTCCGAGCGGCTTTCTCTTTGGAGTAAAAACATGGTCCGCTGGGAGACAGAGAAGGGCTGTTCTTTGAAGGCAGGTGTTCAGCTTTACGGATGTGAAACGACACTTTCTTCGCTCTGAACATCACTGTCATTTTAATGAGGAGACATTCATCAAAAAACACTCTCCCTGTTCTCTCCGAACTGACATGTTCTCAAACGAAGCTGATCATGATAAATTGCCTTCCCAAAATTCCCATTCCTCCCCAGCTTTTAGCAAACAATTAAGCGGTTTAGGAGCGCAATTACTGACATTTAAGAAAAACCGAAAAGTGGGTTTGTGGGAAAAGAGGGGGAGAAGCCTGTGGGGAAATGCCATGGAATAAGGACATAAAAATAGGGATGAGGGCCTTTCGTTATGCAAACACGCAATTCATCCCTCTCTTTTCCTCTCCACAGATTGACAAGATTATGAGCTCCATAGGTGCTGGAATTGGCACAGAGTTGGAGGGGATTACAGAGGATCACTCAGGTTTGTGTGTCTCTGTGTGTGTGTGGTGTTGATGCACATAGTCAGTCATCCCTCTATGTTTAACGTATATCCATAACTATTGGGAGCTCACTGCATGATATGAATATTAACTAACGGCTGTGAAGTGTGCAGCACTGTGAGACAGGAGGGTTTCCTTCAGACCTGCTCATAGAGCTTTTTGAGATGTAACCATGGTTACTGTGCTGCTCTCCTCTTGTCACTGTGCTCTTCCTGTAGTCATAATGAGAGCAGGGGGACAGGAAGTGGATGGACAGTTTTGACTCTAAGCGCTAGTCTTGGGACAGCGGGAGAAAGGAACATCTCATTGACTGGAGATTGGTGTACTGAGATTCTCTCAGCGATGATCAATAGTGAAAATCGCTAGAGCTAATAATGAATACAATAACACTGTCTTCTATTGCCTGTCCTCCGCTCATCTTCTGTCCTCTCTCCTCCAGTTTTTGCTTTTCTCATGCCTCCTGTTTACTCCTCTTCTTTCTCTCACTTCCTCTCTCCTATCTCTTTGCATCTTCTCTTGTTTCTCCCATCCTTTCCTCTCTTCTTCTATCACTTCCTTTTCTCTTTTTTTCTTTCCACTGTCTTCATGTGGCTCTCTTTTTGTCTCCTGTTGCCTCCTCTCATTCTCTTGTCTCACCTCTCTTTTGCCTCTTCTTTCACCTTTTGCCTTCATTGCTTTTGTGTCTCCTCTCCTCTCCTCTCCTCTCCTCTCCCTTTGGGCTTACCTCTCGTCTGTTGTCACCTCCTCTCCAGTAATCTCCTCATCTTTTCTCGCCTCCTCTCCTGTCGTTCTTCCTACACATTTCACCTGTCCCTTGCACCATTTGCTCTCCTCTTCCCACCACTACTTTCACTTCATCTCTCACTTTTGTTGTCCCTTCCCTCTAATTTCACCTTCTCTCCTTTCATCTCCCCTCACCTGTCCTCTCACCTTTTGCACATTATCCTCACTTTCATCACTTCCTCTCCACTTACTTTCACCGCCTCCACTTTACTTCTCCTCCTCTCTCTGTTTCTCCCCTCACCACTTCAGTTGTCACCTTTCATCTTGCATCTTATTGTTTCACCTCCTTTCATCTTTACCCTCCTGTTTTCTTTCACCCCTTCTTTCATCTCCTCTTCTCCTCTCCTTTCCTTTTCTTTTCCTCTCCTCTCCCTTTCCTCTGCAGTGGTCCCTAATTTTTTTCTGTGCACAGAAAGCCCATTTGTGTTGCCATTCCACCAGTGCTCACAGACGCCCACAGAGTGTGTGTGTGTGTGTGTGTGTGGGAGGGAGCAACAGCAGCTTCTGCACTCAGACAAAGAGGCTGGGGTTGATCTGATGGCTATTATCGGCAATGTGAGGTACAGCTAGTGGAAAGAAGGGAGGGAGATAGAGAGACCGAGAGGGAGGGAGAGAGAGAGAGCGCACAGTAGCACAGGATGCAGAGGCATACAAATGAGTGTGGGAGTGCTGGAGAAACAGAAATCTACCAAGCAAGCTGCACGCTGTCATTCCTATCCTCTTTCGCGCACGCTCGCTCGTTCCCTCCCGCACGCGAACACACACACACACACACACACACGCACGCACATGCCTGCACTCTCCACACGTTGAGACACAGGTTGAGCAGCGTAACGTTGGTAATGCGCATCTCTCTCATGTGGATGTAATTTGGAGCCTTCAGCATGTCTACTTCCACAGCCAGCGTACTTCTCCACCAGCACGGACCCTAACGCTCGCTCTCCTGAGAGGACCCTCTTTTTCTAATTTGTGCTCTCTTTTTGCTTTCCTACCTCTCTCGGCTGCTTTCTGAACATTACTTTCTTCTGTCGCTTGAAATTACTTTCCTACCTCCTTTTTTTCCGCTCTATCTGTCTCTCTCGTTTTCACCTCTCCGTGGCTTGTTGAGCATGGCGGGTTCCTTTGACAGTCACTTTGCGCGGAACATGATGTGGCAGTGCCAGCTCTCGCAGCCGGACTGTCGCTGCTACCGGGTGGATGGTTACTCACTTCTCAAACGCCTCCCTCTGCACCCCTTGATAGGCCCCCGCTGCCCCGTCCAGTCCGTGGGACAGTGGCTGGACAACATCGGTCTCGTGCAGTACGAAAACCACCTGCTGTCTAACGGCTTTGACAACGTTCAGTTTATGGTGAGTGTCTCCTTCACACTTGCATCTCTGTCTTTCCCTGCGGCCACTTTTCTGAGTGTGTCTTTTTTTTTCCATTAGTCATCAATTGTGGGTGGTGTGGGTTTGCATGTGTTTGTGTTCTCAGGTGAGCTGTTCTGTGATTATGTGAGATGTCCAGTATGTCTCCTGTTGCATCACACTGTGATATTTCCTTGAATATTGTGATGTTTCACATGTGAGCGTTACCTGGCCTGTATGTTTCCTCCCATATCAGCACTTTAAGAACTTTGGGAAGCAAAGAGATTTAGTTAATTATACGTTTTCTTATAAATATTTGGTCTGATTAAGAAGATTGTAGAAATTTTAATACATGGATGTTCTGTAACAGAGTTTTATTGTCAGAAAATAGCAAATTAACAAAACTGTTATTATTTAAATATTGTTATTTGTTTCATGATTACCTTTTGTGCAGTGCTTTATGGGTACTCATTGATACACTGCCTTCCAACACGTGGTCAACGTCATTCCTCTGACAATGCAAAAAACATGTCCATCGTGGGTGTGTTCAGATGCATGAATGTGTTTGTCTGGTTTGTGTTGGTGTGTTCGTTTGGGGGAGAAAGTGTTAAGGCAATCCATCTTCAAATACCAAAGCAATCATAGTTGTCTAGGAGCACCTGTAGACATGAAGGGGCTAGATGGAAGATGTTGTTTCCGGATATAGTCGATCAATGTCGTGCATTTATGAGCTCAGATGGCAAAATTGTAAAAATCATACTAGGCTTAGGTGTATGTTTGAGCTGATATAAATGATGGAGCACAACACTGTGTTTAATTGCTTAAGCTGGTCAACAAGCATGGTTTTGCTGGATGGCCCAGGAACCATGTTGTTGATAAGCTCGTGCTTTTTTTCAACAGGGTAGTGCAATGATAAACTAAAAGTGTAAAGAAAACCAAACTCGGGTTGTTATAAGTGACCCATTAACTCATTTTCTAACACACACCCAGTGGTCAGTGGAAAAGTAGCATTCTGCCAAATAAGTCTTTTTCATAGTATAAATGCCTTAAATATATCCTGAATATTTTATACTCCTTTGGCAAATTGTTTTACTTGTTTTAAGTCTTAATCTAACAGAATTTAGTAGGGAAAAATATGGAGTATAAAAAGTATAAGAAAACCTAATTTCCAAGAATACTGTATGTCTGGATATTTTCAGACATATTAAAGGGATAAAGGGTTAGTTCACCCTAAAATTCCAAACCTGCATAAATCTCATTCATATGTTGAACATATTTTGAAGAATACTGGTAATCAAACAGTTGATGTTTCCCATTGACTTTATATGGGATGTCTTCCCCATTATAGAACTCAATGGAGACCAACAGCTTTCAACATTTTTCAAAATATCTTTTTTAGTGTTCGAGATGAGAATTAAAGTCTTTCAGGTTTGGTACGACATGAGGGTGAGTAAATGATGACAAAATCTTCAATTTTGAATGGACTATTTCCTTAAGTCAGTGAATCAAGTCTAAGATTTGAATACAAGATTAACTTTGCAATATTCAGAAATCCCTAAGTGAACTTGCTATTATTAATGTACTTTTAGGTTAACTCGTTTCACCCTGCAAGCTTCTAAAACAAGGTCTTTTAGTAGATACAGGGACAAATTGTTTTGATCACTTGCATTGTGTATAGCTCTATGCTTGTAGACTTCTAATTTATTTCTTGCAGACTGTGGCTCTACCAAAAGACATGATTTTACAACTACTATATCTGTTGCTTTTCAGAAGGATGCATTTAATCTAAATGACTGTCATAGTTAGGATATCAGTGAGAATCTGTTCCCTTTCAGTCAGTTAATTTGATGTTATGTGATGGGATCCCGGCTGGAAGACCACTTGACTCTGATCTTTGGAGAAAAAGCCAATGACAATTGGCCAGTGGTTTTTGCATGCCATTCCCCCGTACATACGGGTATATAAGATGGCGTTCGTGATCCTCGATTGGATCGTTCCTGCAATCCAGCGGAGACTGCACTGGGTGCATAAATGTATGTGTGGTCCTGCCCTTGGCAGTCCCAGCCTAAAAGAGCAAATGTTTTACAGTTACACGGTTGCGAAGCACCCCACCACGGTGGCTGCTCAGAAAGAATCTGAGGCGGAGCTGGCGACCATGCTCCACCGTGCAGCCAAGAGCATCAGGCTGGAAGTGAATCCCCCACCGACCCCCGAATGCTCGAGGCTGGAAGTCTGGTTTCTGGGCTCCGGGCGTGACTCCCAGCCACGCTCGGCCCCAGTACCTTTCTTCCCAGAGGTTCATGAGGAGAGCTACATCTAGAGCATGATTGAGCTACTCTCTCCTCACTACCCTCGATGGCGGAGTGGCCAAGGCTTAAAGCGCTGCGGACCAGGCGGCTTCAGCCCAGTGCAACTCGCTGGTTGATCAGCACGATCCGACTCGGCTATTCAGTTCGCCAGGCACCCACCCAGGTTCACCCATTTGGAGATGAATGCTGCGCGTGGAGATCGCCGTCGTGCTGGCAAAGGATGTGATCGAACCTGTCCCTCCAGCCGAGATTAATTCTGGGTTTTAAAGCCCCTATTTCATTGTAGAATTCATTCAAGAACAGTGGGTTAAGGCCAATCCTGAATCTGTGTGTCCTGAATTGGTCCCTTCAATGGCTTCCGTTCAGGATGTTGACGCTGAAGCGCATCCTGACTCCGCTTTGGAGGAAGATGTACGAATTCTCAACTATCTTGACGACTGGCTAATTTCAGCCCACTCGAAGGATCAGTTGTGTGAATACAGGGACATGATGGTGCTTCAGCATCTCATCTATTTGGGCTTCGGGTCAACAGACATCTGCAGAGCTGCAGGTTGGGCGACACCCAATACCTTTGCTAGATTCTACAATCTTCACGTGGATCCTGTTTTGGGTAACATCAAGTAATTCTGAGAGGCCGGGCAGTTGTCAGCCTGTCTCCATTTGGGCCTCCTACGTGACGCAGTCCGGGTTGTGGCGTTTTCCATAGGGACCCCATGACATCAGTCAGTGACGTTATGTCATAGTGACTGACTGACTTGGTTACGTATATAACCTTCGTTCCCTGAAGGAGGGAACAGAGACATTACGCCCCTCTTGCCACAAGGTCAGATTGCGCTGGGGAGTCAGTTGCGATCGGCTCCTCAGCAGAAACCTAATGGTGGTTTGCACTCCGCCCTCTTATATACCCATATGTACGGGGGAGTGGCTAGGCATGCAAAAACCACTGGCCAATTGTCATTGGCTTTTTCTCCAAAGATCAGAGTCGATTGGTCTTCCAGTCGGGATCCCATGACGTCAGTCAATGATGTAACGTCTCCGTTCCATCATTCAGGGCATAACTAAAGTAAGAAGACGTTACTAAAGGTGACTTTTACAAGTGAGCCACAGACTCATGGGAACTGTAGTCCACATGCAGGCTTAAACTGCACTGGGCTGATGGGTGATGGCGCTGCGACTAAATCCTATGCATTGTGTGACTGAATAAGATGCTTATGCATACGTTTGTGTGTGTAATGAGTCGTTTTGCGAGTGTTTAGTTGCTCATGCTGATTACCCTCCCCCAGCTCTGACCTGCATCCATTCCTGTGGTTGCCGAGGCAACAGCAGAGAGAAAAGAATAGAGTACAGAGTATTTTAGCTATAGAATTTTGTATGAAATCTGTGTTCCTTCCCAACTGTTGTCAAGGAAATGGATTATGCTGTTTTCCCGCAGAGCATGTTTTTAATAGGGTGTTAAAAACCTCCCCAAGCTAGTGTTGATTTGTCAGCACTCATCGTGGTGCAGACATTGACAGCTTTACCTGCCAGCACTACAAAATACTGAACTTGACCTTATCCAAGAGGTACAACAATCAAAACGCTATTTCTCAACATGCTCATGGTGGCTCTTATTAATTAATAATTGCTCACAGTTCTGCATTGTTTTCTTGCAGAGGTTCCACTGGATTCAAAAGTGCATAAGATTGATAATTCATAAGATTGTTTTGGTTATAATATTGTTGAACCTCAGTTATTGCAAAGGCAGGAATGTGTGGCTTTCTGCACAAGCTCACCTGCACAGGTGCAAACACTGAGGGAAAAAGTCACATGTAAGGATTTTTTATTGAATATATAGCTTTTATATAGACTTAAGCTACACATTAGCCAGATCTGTTTTTGGAAAGGGCTATAAAGCACCATTTTCAGACATGGAAATAAGGCTTATTAATAACATACATACAGGTTATTAATTATAATATTATATAATATAATAATATTAATAATTATATAATAATTATAATATTTCACAATATTCATGTTGTCACCTCGATCCCTTTTGAGTCTTTTTTTACAAATCAAAAGCACAAATAAGCTTCCCAAACACTTGCCACATCTGTTATTGGTCAGTCAAACAGATAAACCCACCCCAAACTCACTGCATTTGTTGAGCCAATGTTGTCTCTGCACATTAATCTCTGATTAATTTTTTAACATGCAAAAAATTGCACCCATCACCTCTAAGTGTTTTAGTCCAGTCAGCAGTTCATTACTATGTAATTTCTGCCTCTAGCAAAAGCATCTCCGGATGAATGGGACATCTGGATGAACCACAAAGACACACACTCCCTTTTTCTCTGGTCTCTGTAGGATGAAGCTTCTGAAAGGCCTTCAGATAAAATTAATATTAGATGGAGGTCTGCCGCTTCCTTCTGATGTGTTGGGCTTGTAAAGTTTCTCTTTTCTTGAATGTTATTGCCTCTCTTTTTCTTCAACTAAAGCATATATAAGACAGACTGCAGTGTGTCGCTTGTTCCCTTTGTACTAGGAAGAGCATGAATACGGCACAGGCCTGAAACATTGATTTGTAATCAGAGTCATTTTAAAAGTAAAAATTTCAACAATGCATTCAGTCTGAAAGAGCCAGGTGACAGAATTTCCTGAGAGCAAGTTAAGTGCCAGAGAAATGATAGCGGTACATCACTTTAGGACTTCAGGGAGTTTTGAGATGAACAATTTAGCGTCATGGCGCCGGTCATCTGTCTTACTCTGAACTTGCTATGAGAGTTTGAGATTTGAGGGTTGAGATTTGAGGGTTTGAGATGTTGTTTCATGAGCTGTGTATCTTTCACCTTCACACTGCTTGAAAGATACAACATTCACACTGTAGTATTATTTTAGTATATAGCATTTTGACGTTAAAAGAAATTTGACGTTTTATTGTTGACACTTCTCTACTTGAAGATTTTTTAGAGAAGGTTTGGTGGTGGTTGATGAGAATTGGCTGTGGCAGCAAATAAATGTGTACATAAAGACCAATGTGAGTGCAGGTTAGGTGGGGAGGGGCGACTATCTTACTCGGCCTCGGTTCACCGCAACCTTGCCTAGTGTGCGTACACCCTTAATCACTTATTGCAAGTTTTTAAGTATATATTTGTGTAAGGTGTATATTTGTTATGTAAATATTAGGGCTGGGAATGTAACGCGTTAATTTAGATTAATCAATTACACAAAAATAATGCATGAAATTTGTTTAACGCATTATAATCGCACTTAAACGCGGAACGTTTATCACTGGAGGAGTTTCAGTGGACCGGCGCACACAACACTATGTGCATGCAAAAATGCATTCTCGCGAGAATGCCGCTAAGCAGGGCTCGCGCGACTCTTTCAGCTGCTCAACCCCTGCTTGATCGACAAGTACACTTTTAAGACTTTGGAGGCAGGGAAAAAATGTCAGATTGCTCTTGTGATTGGTCATTTTCAACCCATAGCGCTTATCATGGCTTTAGGAACAGTGCGTTTGTGTGTGTGCTTTTTAATTAATAATTAATCCTTTATAAACAACAATAAAATTTGCAGTAGAATATAAAAATCAGGAATAAAACATGAAACATAATAAATAGTCTAGTCCTTTCAATAATTGAGAATCAATTTAGAAGACTATTAAAATTTGACAGTCAATTCGTGCACATTGGGCATTTCTTTAGAGTTTAACTATTTTTGTGTCATTTAAGCAAGACAGTTGGGTTTTTGTATTAGTGATGTTATGTGTTTTTATTTTCAAGTTAGTTTTGGGTGGGTTTGGTTCATTTGCACTCCTTTTACATAAAAGTGTAACTGTCACCGTCATGGAGAGAGATGTGTAGGGGAGGGACTTGTTAGGGGGGCGCTAAAAGGAGGTCTGGCCCAGAGAGAAATTCCATGTAGAACCGCTACTGGATAAGAACCTGGTTGGGTGCAACCTATGCAACAAGGAATTTGCATATTACCGCAGCACACCGAGCCTCAAGTATCACCTCAATGCTAAATATATAGCAGCTAGCTCAGGTCAAAAATTTATATGCAATTAAAATGCGATTAATTTTGATTTATTAATTACAAAGCCTCTAATTAATTAGATTAATATTTTTAATTGAGTCCTGGCCCTAGTATATATACATACAAACAAACACATACATATATTTACCAGAAAGATGTTATATATAATAAAAAATGTAAATATATATACATGTAAATATTTTCAAGATATACACTGTATGTTTATGTAAACCAAGACTTTTGTATCGGATGCGATTAATTGTTGAACTGCATTAGTTCAAACACAAATGTTTTGTTTTGTTTTTGGTTAACTATCCTTTAAACATTAGTGGATTGCTTACAAAACTAATTCTGTGGTATACTAATAATTTGCAGCACATCTGCATTCAGACAGTTATTCACAAAAATGCATTAAAAAGGGAAATAATAAGCATTTTTGTGAATAATTGTCTGAATGGAGATCTGCTAAACAATGAACAATTGCATTGATTTAAATAAATATTGTTAAGCATTTGATCTAAAATGGTATTATGTTGCCTGCACTTTTACATTAAAATACATAATTTATACGCATAAATGAATTCACTGTTCCACACTGCTTCTGCTATATGCATTATGTTTACTGTGAAAAGTTTCCAAATTGTCATTATGCATCAAATACTCATATTTTGCATTTATAAAAAATAAAATGGCTAAAAATTAAATCTTCAAAATGCAAGGTCCTCAAATCGACCTTTGTATTGCAAATGAATTGGAATTAACAACTGTAAAAGAAAATGTTTTTCTTGATCCATTATTTGACCGAACTGCTAAGAGTTCAGACGTTTGTACACAAGCTTGGATTAAATGTGTATTCATTTCCAAGATGCTAAATTAATTTCGCTTGCTGAATTAAACATGCAGTATAATGTGGCAGAAATGAAGCATAATACTCTTACAAACGTTTATCTTTGCATAATGCGTACTGTGCTACAGTATTATATAAAAAATAGCAGGTAGTACTGTATGCAGTGTGCAGCAAGCAGTGTGCTTCCAGCAGGTCTGTGCTATGACTGATTAGTAATGTCTTGGGACACCGGCAATCAATCTAACTCTACTCGACATGCCAGTATTCTGGTCTAGATTGTATTGCTGTGAATGGAGCAGATGCTGGTGCTCACAAGTGATTTCATCAGCTATATATTATACTTGAGTGGGATCATCAAGGTTATCCAGCGTTGTGGAGTGATCTCAGAGTGCATTATCTGTCAGCATGTTTTTATTCACCTAATGTTTGCATGTGAGTTTTGTGTTTTGGTAGACGGGGGAATCACATGGCGGAAATTAGATATTATTTATCCTATGATGAAAGCCTCATGTGTGTGTTTGTTAGGATTAGTGTGTTTTTTCAGATCTCTGGCCCTGTTGGATAGGAGGTTGATTGGTCTAATTGGAGTAACTGAAAGGTCATTAAAGGTGAAACCCAGCATGAAATAGCAGTTGCTTAATAGTGCTCTCTGTGTGTGTGTGTGAGAGAGAAAGAGAAAGACAGCATGTGTTTTTTGCACCTGTGCACATCAAGTTCTGAATTGTTGATTTGAATAATATTTGAAGGGCTTGTAGATCTCCTGATTGGGTTGCTCGTGTGATCTGAAGAGGGCAATTTTTTTAATTAGAGCAAATTGTCTCTTATGCCTTATTTATTATGTGTCCTTGTAAACTTGATGGATTCTGTCCAAGCATCATAAATTATCACCAATTTGGGTATTATTATTATTATTATTATTATTTGTGACATACTACAAAACCAGTCATAAGTATCACAGGAAATAACCAAAAATACACTGTATAAGTCAAAAGTATTGTAATTTTTTTATGGCAAACATCATTATGACATATGATATTTTGTATATTTCATACCGTAAATATATTAAAAGCATATAATTAATTAATTAATTAATTTTTGATTAGTAATATGCATTGCTAGAACATATATTTGCACTCTAAGATTCCAACTTTTTTAAATAGATGTCTCTTGACCAAATATTGTCCTATCCTAACAAACTATAATGCATATCCATGGAAAGCTTATTTTTTTAGCTTTTAGATGATAACAAAAAAACTGACATTTGTGACCTGGTTTTGTGGTCCAGGGTCACATTTATTTGATTGTTTTATTACTACTTTAACAGGTGTCATTTTTGCAGTAGAAATAGCCAATAATACACTGTATGGGTCAAATTATTGATTTATTATGATGATTATTATCATTTTTTATATTCATTATGATGATGATTATTATTATTATTAATAATATTTTGATTCTTTTGTCACTACTTGCGGTGAACTTAATTCCAAAGTAGTCCAAATTATTACACTTTTAGACTATTTTTATTTTGCTAGACAATATATTTTTATTTGTGCTTACAATTATTATTGTATATTTTGTAACTACTTGTAGAACCTTTATAGTAGTATAAATTATATGAGTTTTAACTTTCTCTCTCTTTTTTGTTGTCTGTAGGGTAGTAATGTTGTGGAGGACCAGGACCTGCTAGAGATCGGGATTTTAAACTCTGCCCACAGACAGCGACTTCTTCAGGCTATTCGCCTGCTGCCCAGGGTGAGTACAGACATCGGGGACGTCCTAGGGCTCCCAAGGGATGCTTTCGGCTCCAAAAATATCAGCTAACAATGCGTTCGGAAGCAAATTTGTAATTAAAAAAAATTCAACATTCCCTCTGGATTTTCTTTCTTCCATGAAAACAATGAATCATTCTGAGCGACAGCAAATAGTAACCAGTGGCTGCGAAGCTCTAAAGATGATATACTCTGACTTCATTTCTCGGTTATTGCAAATGAAATGGCTCACTCGTAAAAGGTTGATACGTTACGGTCAGACAATCCTGATGGGAGCATCTCTGATTTCAGTGGCGCACAAAGACACTGAACTGAAGAGCACTGTAATGACATGTAGCCAATCATTGAAATTCTGCATGTGATACATGTGTGTGTCATGGATTTCATTACCAAATGAGGTTTCATGGTATCCACATTTATCACACACACTTCCCAGGGTGCACCCTCCCCCAAGAATAGTCAATTTAAGCCCCCCCCTAGAGTAATCCAGCAAAGCTTCTGGCATTGAGTGTGTGCGTATGTGCAGGAGACCCGACATCAAATAAATCTCACTTGTGTCCCAAACAACCTTGCACTCCCTTTCTCCTTCACAATATCTGAAAGGACACTGCATGAGGGGAATGGTTGTGTTGTGATAAGATAGAAAGGACACAATTACACACACACACACACTGCACACCCGCTTTTATTCAAACAGATGTGAAAAGCTCAAACATGAGCTAAAAGGGTTGAGTTTAAAGGGATAAAAATTACAAATCTGTCATCTTTACTCATCCTCAATTGGGTAAAAACGTATGTGACTTGATTGTCCTGTAGAACACAAGAAAAGTTACTTTGAAGAATGTTCTTGCTGCTCTTTTTCATATTAGAAAAGTCAATGTGCATGGATTTTGGCTGCAAACAGCCCACCAGAAAGTGTGTTCCGAAGCCATTTAATAGCTTTTTAGGAAAAAAAGAACCAAATAAGTCACTATGATTTTCAACTTTGATGCTGCTGTTTTTGTCATTTTGGAGCTTAACGGATCGGCTGCCCATTAAGTTACATTATGTGGAAAACTAGAGGATGACAAAACTTTTTTTAGGTTCAAAATGAAAATGATTGCTTTAAAAAGAAGTTGAATTTAAGATTAAGTACAGGAAATGGTATGTGTGTGAGAGAGCGATACGAGGGCTCACTATGAAAAGAGAAAAACTCAACTTTTCATCTGCAGTCAGCGCTTTCAAACTCTGTTTTAGCTGATAGCTTCTCTCGGTCCGCATTTACATTTATGCATTGGGCAGATACTTTTATCCAAGGCTTGTGTGTTCAATATATATTCTTTTATCAGTAAATACGGGAATGATTGCCTAGGAATAAAACACACAATTTTGTTTTGTTAGCTCGTCTGTCTCCTATTTATCAGCTAGACCAGCGCCAAATCAATATGGACCAGAATGGAAATTCAGGCTAGCAGTCCAAGCAGGTGTTTCCAGCACAGAATAACAACATTTCCTGTAGCTAGACCTCTTTATTTATAACCCAGCCTATGTCCAGCCTCTGGTTTTGTTACTGATGTGGTGGTTTAAATGTTGTTTCTATGTTTAAGGTGCGTCCCATTGGTTACGATGGAAATAACCCCACCTCAGTGGCAGAATGGCTGGAGTCTCTGGAGCTGGGAGACTATACCAAGTCTTTCCTCATCAACGGCTACACCTCCATGGAGCTGGTCAAGAAGATCTGGGAGATCGAGCTCATTAACGTAAGTCTCGCTTACCTCACGTCATGTCTTCTGAACACTGAATCAATCACATTGAGTTTTTAGAGTTTTAATTGTAAGGGTCACAGTCAAGGGAAACCTGGAAATTTTAGGAAAATAATAATAAAAAAAATTGTAAATTGGGTATAAATATGAAATGTATTGATAATATACTATAATATAATCAGTGCTGTTAACTTGATCAATCATGATTAATTGCGCACAAAAGAAAAAAAAATTGTTTGCATAATAAATGTGTGTAGACTGTATATATATATATATTTTTTTTTTTGTATATATATAAATACACACACATGCCTGTATATATTTATAAAAAAATTTACGTTTCTATATTAAAAATAATTATATATGATATATGAATGAATATAAATATATGCACATAAATACATGTAGATATTTACAAAATATACTATATGTATGGTTTATATGTGTGTCTTTATACATAATAAATATATGTGCTACACATTACAAACACAGTATTAACTCAACAAAAATGTTTATTATGGATGCAAGTAATCGTTTGACAATACTAAATGTGATATAATAATATTTTAATGGCTAATATTTAAAAGTGTAAACATATATAA
>JAUCNO010000753.1:1814537-1842962 GCA_032353835.1 Enteromius viviparus
AGTGATTAATCATGATTAATCCACTGAAAATCCTGATTAATTTGATTAAAAATTTTAATCATTTGACAGCCCTAATAATAATATAAAAATAATGTTGCAAACAAAAATGTGTGCATTAAACTATTTTCTGTAATGAGATCACTTGGTAGGTCTGACTTAGTAGGTTTTATACTGTAGCATCTATGCAGTCATTTTAAGTACAAACTGCACATTTTCTCTTCTTAAACAGCTACGGTTAAGTAAGCTCGATGTCTTTTGTGTTAGCGTCTGTCCCAGTTACACCACAGAGCTGTCTCTGCGTCAGCTAGTCACAACACATGAATAATTGATAATACCCTTAAAGCATGTTTTTAATCATTTAAAAATCACTAAGCTCTGAAATTAGGGAAGAAAACGGATAAAACGCTGCCAAATGTAGTAGGACTAAATTGAACTCGGATCTTGAAGGCATTTCCCTCATTTTCTCAACTGATTTGTAACAGCGCAGGTCCCCCACGAATTGTGAGTTGATTTTTTTGAAAGAGCGTCTCTGATCATCTCTGTGTGTTTTTATATAGAATCTGGCCTATGAGATTATCCTGACGCTGGGCCAGGCCTTTGAGGTGGCGTATCAGTTGGCCCTCCAGGCCAGAAAGAGCGGCCACGGGTCGTCCACTCTGCCAGAGAGCTTCGACAGCAAACCCTCCAAACCTGTCCCTAAACCTCGCGTCAACATACGCAAGTCTGTGAGTGAATCTGCTCTTTCAGCACGAACACACACACAAACACACTGACTCTAACTTCAGCCTGTCTCACCTCATCTCTCTTTGCACATGTGCACACCTTCAGTCTGTGTTGTGCTCAAGTGAAGCATCATGGGATACAAAGTGTCTGGCTTGAGCTGCTAGAATGTGCCAGCAGGATTGAAACCTAATGTTGATCCGCTGTGTGAAACCCTGATATTTAAATATTTTGTAACTCATGTAAACTTTTAAACGCTAATGCATATTGAAGTTTTTTTTATTTAAACATTGTCTGCTTATTTGTAACTCTAACACAATAAAAATGTGTAAGTTCAAACTTTAATCTTACTTTTACATTTAGGCCAAAGCAACCTTCCTCATTATCCTGTAGTTTAATATTAATATTCATTTAGTTTCACTAGAGCAATTGAAATGAACTCAATAAAAACTGCATGCCCATTAAAAAAAACACACAAACTAAAATGAAAGATATAAAAATGAACATTGATTGCCCAAAAATGATGAATAATAGTACCTCAATACAATATAAAACCCTTATATATTACATTTTTATCAACACCATGACTTACACTTTCAATTGTGTTGCACATTAAAGTTCACATAACAAGTTTGTTAAGTTAATAAATGCTGTCATTTCTGTTAATATTTCTATTCTGTTAGGCCTAACTGTTGTTTTATTGTTTATTTTATTGTTGTTTGATTCTTATTTCCTCTTATATTCTTCTCCTACTGTGAGTTTTAAATGTAAAAACAGCACAGACGAACATACTTTTAAGCCATTGATTGCTTTCGACATTCGCCCAGTCGCCAATATTTCAATTTTTGAGAAGTGAGCACGGGGCAGTATTTGCTAATCCTCAGCGAAGGTTTGTTTGCACGCACAGCGGCACGTCGCAGCCTGTCCTGAGGGACGGAGAGGTGAGTGTTTGATCTGTAAACGGCACACTCCATCTCCTCTCCCTTCAGTGCGTTTAAGGAGGAAATAGATTAATGAAGGCTGTTTGCACGAAGCTCCAGCAAGTCGCTTCCTTCCTCCTCCATCTGCCCTCGTCCCAGTGCCCCTAGAGCGGGCACGGTGCCTCCCTTCCCCCCCTGCCACCAACAGGGATATTACCACTCTCTGGAAGATCATAAAATTAAAACACACCCTGCCTGTTGGAGTTGGATTACACACAGGAGAGAAAGACGGATGCCCGGTTGAAAATAAACAGTTGCTTTATTGAGTCCGGCCCTCCTTTTATGAGACGCCTCACTGTCTGTTTTAAAGGCCACGTAAAACGTGCGTCCATGAGTATATCTCTGTACAAGTACTGGGCCAATTTGGCACTTTAAATGGAAGTGTGGTGTAGCGGAACCATGAATGCAATGAGAGAGGTGGCTGAATTGAGCTTTATAGGATCAAATCCGGCACGCAACGTTTTTCCAAACCCGTTCTCTCGTGCCTAAAAAGTCGTATTAGAAAGTGTTTTCTCCACAAACTCAATTATGTGGCAAATTGTGCTTTGTGTAACTCGGGGGGTCCTCTGAGAAATCCCACCCTGGATAAGAATACCTGTGTAGCTGCGCAAATTTTCTTTCCCTGAACACTTTGGTTATTTTGTCTCATGAATTTTGTAATTCCCTGAACACTTGAAAGCTATTTAATTCCTCAGTGCCTGGTGCAATTTTATTGGATTTTTAATCTCTTTTTGGGTTATAATTTGGGTTATAATTTGTGGTACTTTTGGCATGTCACCTAAAATAAATCGAGGATCTTCACATTAATTCCTTTTATTAATCATTTATTATATATATATATATATATATTCACACATACATACACACGTATATATTAGTATTACAATATGTAGAAAAATTTATCACAACATGGACCTTCCATAATGGCCACATCCGGATTATACTGTATGAACCCCGAGTTTAGTAACCGCTACAAAGATCCCAATCCCATTGAAATCAGTCCAGGAAATCACAGGCGTCCCGTGTTCATAATTATAACTCAAAAGTCTTTCAGAAAACTAATCCCTTCTGAATAGTGCTTATGTGACAGTTTATGTAAGAATGGATTTATGAATGATTTACACACATTTGTTCTGCTCGTTTTTTGTGAATAAGGTCCATTGTTGGTCTGAGTGCGTGTGTGTACGTAGCCTGAACACTAACGGCATCCTCTGTGACTCTGTGTGTGTGTGTGTGTGTGTGTGTGTGTGTGTGGTGTACTCGGATATTGATTTTCCCTTGTGTAGGAGAAATTGTTCATTATGTTGAGGTACCTCCTCTCCATATGGACACGATGCGCTGTGTTGCTCCATTAGAACGGATTCCTTCCCTTTCTTTTTTTCATCCCGTTCTCTTCATTTGTGTGTCCACTCCTGCGTTTGAATGTATATGGGTGACTCTTCAATTACGGGAATTTTACTCGTATTAATAATCAAATCTATGCATTAATATAAAGATGATGTATATAAGTAGTAGTTACATGTCAGTACTAAAAAAAAAAGCTAATTAACTACATTGAAGCCAGTTAAGTAGGCAATATTTTTTTCAATATGTAACTATGAAATATTACCATTTTAAAATGTTTCTGCCACTGAAAAGAAATGGATGACTTTTGAGATCAAGAAAAAAATCTGAATTTGGGCAACAGCATTACAATTGAACAAATAAATGGTGTAAATATGAGTATATCAACAAAATGACCACCTTATTACACTTATTTCAACTGAAATACCTGAGTTCACTTGCTGCCTTCATTTTGTTACTAAATAATCAGACTTTAAAATTAAAATTCACGTGAGAAAAAAATTAAGAGCAGCTTAAAGTCTGTCATTTGTAAAGATAAAAATCCTCTAATAAAAGAATGACCTATATACATGAGTGTATACCTTCCCAAGCTTTGACCTCTGTGACCTCTTTGTTCCGCCTCTAGGTCATGCCCCCCTCTAGCCACTGGTCCCTGGGGCATATTTTCACCCCGCACCGGCCTCCTCTTCATCCTTCTCCTCTTCCTCCTACCTCACGACTCCTCCATCATCCACACAAAGTTCAATTTCAGGTCTTCTTACATTTCCCTTTCCTTGATTTCTTTTTCCCCCTTTTTGCTTTTTCCTTTTAGGATTGTCGGTAACTTGAAATTGTGAAACTGCATTTATCATTTGTTCTTTATTATTTACCAATGTTAATGTTTTTATATGTTTTGTCTTGTTTTTGTTTTGCACTTCATTTTTAGCTCATTTATGAGACAACTCTTTCCTGCCAAACACATCATTTTCAGAGCTGAAATGTTTTCACTGTTATAGGGGGCGCTGTTACTCATCTCCTGGATGAGTCCAGAATGTCCCGATCAAAAGAACTTTGGTTCAAACTCAAAATAGAACTTTGGTATTGATACATTGCATGTTTAAAATGTTTTGGGGGTCTATGAAATTAGAATGTTTTTTTTTTTTTTCAAACTTCTGGCGGGGAAAACTTAAAAGGACATTTGAAATTTACAGAAAATAACTGTAACTCATACCTTAGTTTTGGAGAAGGACAGAAATGGCTGTAAAATTGGCCCACATTAAATATGTAATTGTCCTTTTAAAAATAATTTTCTGTGGTAATTGACTGTAGGGCTTTTCTCTAACCCAGAATGTTCCGTTATTCCTTTGTTTTGTCGTTTCATCTCTTCTTCATCTAAATCCTTCTTTCCTGTCGTCCTGCGATGGTCTGTCCTGAACATCAGCTGACTAAACGCAGATAGGAATATTTCTGGATTTGTTATCCAAGACACCAACTCACCATTCCCTGAGCTGTGTTATCAAACCATTAAGCTTCTTTTCAGGTCGATGCCTCATATTAGAGGTTTATTGCGTAAGATTAGCGTCTGTTTCCTTTTTTAAAGCATTTGGATATAGAGAAGAATGAAAGTTTGTGTGGGAGTGTGTGTGTGTGTGTGTGTGTGTGTGTGTGTTTGAGAGCAGTCAGAGGTAGCCAAGCAGAGCGAGGATTATGTTATTTAATATTCATACAGCTGCATATGGAAAAACCTGATAAAGAACTCAAGACAAGGCAACAGCAGACGTAAACGACTCGTTTGTGCGCTGCTTCAGTGCCATGTATAGCTCAGCTTTATGTGGAGCAAGGCTGAGCTGCCGTGGCAACAAGGAACAGCGTTTTGATTGGTTGATAAAGATGTACTAGTTGTAGGGTAGTTTTGACCACAGCAGATCTGCAAGATGGATATTATGTCACTGATACTCAATATGACAGATGAATTTGACAGTTTAAAAATAAGACTGATTGAGTTAATTCACTGTTTTTGTGTTGGTGTGCCAGTCTGAGTGTCATGTGGTTAACCAATCACATGACAACCCTCTCTTTCTCTCTCTTTCTCTGACTGAAGAGGCGGTCCCACTAGACTTAAACATGCTAATTATATTCCTTATAGGAATGACACAGTATGACGTCATACATCAGGGCTTTAGATTTCATAAGTGATAATCAATAATAATAATAATAATAATAAACACTTTACCTTAATGTGTGTTACAGTAATTGTTAACTAGGTTAATAATGGGTTTTTTTAATACATAAATGAGTTGAATTGTTACAAGTAAACATGAATGAATAGTGAATGAATAGAAGTGACAATCTAAATTTTTTATGTAATTGTATGATCTGTATATTTTAGTTATTATAGATTATTCATTTGACATAAATGTAGATGAATGATCATTTCTACATGTTTATGTTATGTTAATGAGTTGTAGCCTATGTATTTTCATTGAACATTTATATTTTGATTTATTTACAAATAAACCCAACATAAAAACTGTCACTGACTGCTGTATAACTGACGCTAACTTGTTGAACCCATGATTTGTGATTATCCAATGTCTGGCAAGATTGATTCTTAACCAGGGAGTTACATTGTGACATGTCCCGTTGTCAAACTCATCAACGCGTACGAACGGAAGCGAGCTGTACCCAAGATCTAGCGCGACCGCCTCAATCTCCTAAAAGTGAGTAACGCGTCCTGACTCTTTTTCTTTTTCCTTTGTGCACCTCAGATGGAGCAGCCCTCAATGGATCAAAAGGGCCACGCCAACGTCCCCTGGATAGTCGAGCCAGGACAGGAAGCCAAAAGAGGAGCCAACACCAAGTATGAGACCACTATTTTCTAATATACACCCAAAATACTGTCCACTCCTGTGTGTGTGCCTTACAGAGAGCGCCCTCTAGAGGCCCCCCATGGAGCCACGGGCCCAGTGACCTGTGACAAGCCCGCGTCTCTCCGCCCGGCCAAGCCCGCCCGTTTACCGTGGCTTCTGCATGATGACGCTGCCGCTGTCTTTTTTCTCCTTCGATCTTTTGCCCCTCTCTTTCTCTCTCTCTATTAATCTATCTATCTTTCTCTTGATCTCACTCGCCCCCCCACCCCCACCTCCACCTCTCTGGCCGCAGCACGATACGGGAAGGTCCCGCTCAGCCCTCAGGGCCGCCACGCTGCCGATCCTCCTCCAAAACCCACAAAAAAAGTGTTGCAAGCGGTTGTTTTTCATTCAGTTTTTCCCCCTCTCCTCTTTTGATTTGTCCTTCCCTCCGTTCCTCGCTATTCTGTCCTCGGCTTCTTTGGGAAGCGTCTCTTCAGCCTGTCCCCACCGTCCCCCTCGACTGCTTGAATGACAACTTAAAACCGTAATGCTGCTACAAGCCTTATAAACACACGTTTTTTAGAGTGGGGATTTGCTTTCTATTTTCTTTCTTTCTTTCTTTCTAAATAGACAGCGTAGGTAGGGGTAGCAAGGCGGGAGGGAAACGGAGAGATTTTTGCGAGGTGGGGCATCCGAAGCGGCTGGCATAGAAGCGGAGATTGGACATCACACGAAGGACATTATGCTTGTTTTTTCTTTCGTCTCGTAGCGAAGTTTAAATTTTTAGTATCAGCGCTTGTCAGAGACCAAAAAAAAAAAAAAAAAAGTCTGCTGTAATTTAAATTCCCTTATTTAAGGATTTTTTTGTTGTTGTCTTTTTTTTTTTTCTTAAACAGGACACAAGCTTGTTTAAGTCAGTCAAAGCATAAAACTAATTTGTGGACGCAGAAGTTTATCAGCTAGCAGTTAACGAAGGCTTGCTTTACGACGAGACACTCGCCAAAAATTGTCTCTCGAATCGCGCGTGTTCTTTACTTTCCGAATGTTTTTTTTCCGTTGCATTTTCTTTCTCTCCCTTTTTTTGGTTTTGCCAGTGAACGAAAACCCGAGCCAGTCCTGAGACATGCAGTGTAGTTGATGGAAAGCATGCAGTCCGTGTGAACTGGAGAAGGGGGGGCTTTTTTTTGATGGACACTTTGGATAAGTGATGTGATTTCATTCACAGGGCAATGGCGGACGCCCATGTCTATTACAGTGGAATTCAGAGAATGTAGCCTGCCCCTAACATGGACCCTCACTCTCACACGCATTGCAAAAACGGACCGCAAATACGGAACCTAAAAGCGTCACCGGAGCCTCTCGTATCGCACGTGTAAGGATTCGCACAAGGACTTTTTCGCCTGGGACTTGGCGTACGCGTACAAGGACCATCGACGTGGACCCGTGGCCTTTTAACGAAACACCCGCATGCACTCGCACACACACACACTGCATAAAAAAAAAACAATAGGAGGAGACCGTGGAATTGGAATGTACACTTTTCAAGATGCAGCGATTCGAAACGCGTTCTGAAGGACTTTGTCGCGTGAGAGACGGACATTGAAAAGACTGTCGCAGCGGCGACCTGGACGCACTACACTGACTTTTCACCGAATTTCTAGTCCAAAATACCATGGCATGTCTGGACTGGGATAAAAAATGGACTTTTACATGACTTGCTGTATTTTTTCTTTTCTGTTTTCTTTGTTTCTTTCTTGTTTTCTTTATTTCCTTTGTTTGTGATTATTGATCTAAAAATATGAATATGCACAATGTGAATGGACTCATTGCACTGGACAACCACGAAACGGACAAGTCTCGTGCCAAAATCACTACGGAGCTGTTGTTGGCATAATTGGCGATTGGCGCCACGCAGATTATTATTGATATATCGGCAAGAAATGTTACTGTTTAATAGAGAACTATATTACCATGACTGTAATATTTACAATGATTCTAATTATTCTTCTTATCGTGCAACTGTCGTCTGATGTCGTCTTAACGTTACATTATTTTTATATGACGCGTCGAATAGGCGGCCATCCGAGAAAAGATAAAAACGTATTGGACGCAGGAACCGAACGGGCGGATGGCTCCACTTGCGTTTCAGATGAAAATATAAAAACAGATGTCTTATTTTCACTCATTGTCACTGTAGAATTTTGCCACAGTTCTGTAAATAAATATTTTGTTGACTCATTGTTGATATATGTCATTAAAAAAACTACAAAGACAAAAACATGTATAAAGAATGACAGGGGGAAAAAAATCAAATAAATTGCATTGGTAAACAAGGTACCAAATTTGGCAGGTCAAACATTAGGAAGCAAAACAACAGTATGAGCAACGGGTGGATTTGTGACATCATTGCCGACTAACATATGTGTAGATAGGCTTGGGCTTCCAGCACACAGATTTTGTAAGTTTGGTCTCTATTTATATTCTTGCAAAGCACACGGAATAAATCCAGATTGTAGAAGCATTGTTCTTTCTGTGAGCCCCATTCCTTTCTTTTGTCTCTTTATTTATTGTGTGTTTTTTTAATGTGTGAAGTTGAACATATTCTTGATACGGCCAGATTAAAATGTGGTCCAATTAAAGAGGGAGCCTACAGGTGGGTTTGGTTTTAAAATTGGTGGGTTTATAGGAGGCATACAGTAAGTGTCTCTCTCTCTCTCTTGTTGTGTGTTCTGTCTACCTGATGTTCTGTCGATGTGTCCATATGGTTTGTGTTATTTATTTGTGTGTACTTATTAGTGGCCTCTGGGGAACTCCCAACAAATGAGGATTCTGTAAAGCCAGAGATGGTGTTTAAAGATGTGTTGTGATAAGGACGTGAGTGTGCGTTTCAGGATAATATCCCCCTCAGGCGGGGCGACATACAGGACGGTTCACTTCTTGAGAGCTCTGTTTCCATGGAGCTCGTTTCTTTATCCTCATAGCTTGCTTAACGCTACTCGGTTAACTTTACGTTGCAGATGGAGGGAAACCACACAGAATAGCGCAAGACAAACGACACGGAACAAGCAGCAGCTAACAAACCAATAGGTTTTTTGCCAACACGTGGTCTTGACGATGCGCGAAATGCAGCTGGAGGGCAGGAAGTGATTTTTCTGCAAAGGGATCAGCTGAATCTCTGAATTCCTGTGTTTTGCGTTGTTTATGGATGTTCAAATCGGTGAAACGGAGAGAACGCAAGGAGCTTTTATTGTGTAGGAAAATGTGTTGCTCATAAGGAGTGAGACATCAAGAAACTGACTGAAAAACGCAGAACCAAAAAGTGGCTTGTAAGCTGGCGCGTGTGGTCGGGAGGAGGCAAGTCATATAATACAGGTGTGTGCAGAAGGTGAATCTAAGATATAATAATAAGAATAATAAGAATAATAATCCATGAAAATATGAATAAAGAAATATATGGTCCCACTTTATATTGTGTCCCTAATACCTGTGTACTTCCAGAGTAACTAGACGTGTATGTAGTATATCACCACAGTGTAAGTACACACTGGTACATAGTATCTATGTAGCAAGCAGTCATGTAACAGGAATTACATTTTGTAACAGCAGTATGTATAAGAGTAACTGGAACAGGTGGTGATCAACGGGGTGCAGTTGTAGGGATATGTAAAGAGGGTGGCGTCGGTGCACCTCTGTAATACCAGTGTATATACTGTACATGGTAACTCCCCAGGAACTGGCCAGTTAATATAAAGTGTAACATTCTGGACACCAACCTTATTCAACGGCCGCTGCTGTGTAACATCAGAGTAAGTACAGTACATGCTAAATCCGTGGCAACTGTCTATTTAATATAAAGTGTAATACTTTCATTAGCAAAAAGTGTTGATACCAGTGTCCTGTGACACATTTGTACTTGCACCATTCTGAGAGTTGTTACATGTGTGAAGTGACAGAACTATAACAGCTGGAGATACTATGTACCTGTGCATACTTACACTGTGGTGACATACAAGTTGCACATCTAGTTAAAGTGAAGTACACAGGTAGGGGCACTTAAAGGTGATGTATGTGATTCTGTGTGACGTGACTTCCGCTGACGTTTCACGTACATACAAAACAAAACAGAGCAAGCTCCCCCTCCCCCCAGTGTTTCTGTAACTGGCGTGAATGCGCATAGCGCATACGAAAGGTGGTGCTAACCCAAAAGAGACGGCTAACATGAAGGTAACGTGTAAATAAAAATGAAATCAAAAACTTGGCACCTGTGCATCGGTTTGGAAGTCCTTTTCAAACGAATCCCCATTGTAAATCGGGGTCTTGTTTAGTTTCTTCTCATTGCCTTATATTCCTCTGAGCATCTTTTCTTTGTTCGTGCCTCAGCCATTTTCCAAATATAATACAAAGTATTCCGCTAACCCACTGTGATTCCTGCTGTACAGTCAACTCTGTGTATTATGTGCATGCGCATTAAGCCCCACCTCTTGTTGAGGGTTGGTTTGTTATTGTTTTGGTGAACATCCTGTGCCTATAGTGTTTGTCTTGGCATTGCAGCCTCTGTGTTGTCTTTCGAGACTGTGTTTTTTCCCAATGTTTTCCGAGGTCAGACAGCAAGATGATTATGCATACGGTTGGAAATGAAATGGAATGGACTGAAAAAATCTAAAGTGGGACCAAATCTATTAAGATACAGGGTTACACAGTGATAATTCTTCCGTGATTATAAAGGAACATGCAAGATTTTTTTTAGAGATGACACGGAAGCGCTATTTGCTCACTTTCTATTACTATAATCAGGAGTGAAGTAAAAGTTGTTTTATGCGCTGCTAACAGGACCCATGGCCACGAACCCTGTATGCAGCAAAAGGTTCAGGAGGAACATATCCCGCCGCATACCTGATATAAATACGGCATTCTGTTTAGAAATACCTTGTTTGCAGGGTCATTTTAGGCTGTATCCAGCGCCTCAATAGCAGGCAATATTTAAATTGAGTAGGAAATAGCTCCACTTGATTATATAACGATCATAATAATAAAAATAATGAACAGTTTTTTATTTAGATTGCGTGTATGTGTGGCAATTTAGTGTATTGTGACTGTCTCAGGCTAAATACCTAAGAGTCAGCAGCGCTAAATAATCTATCTGTATTGGTTTTGTAATATATCTTCTTCTGACATGTAATATGTATGAATTTCACAGATAACTATTACCCGACCTGGCTCCTCCCAGCCCCAGACGCCAGTCACTTTGTCCTGAGTATTTCAGTCAATGTCTTGTTTTGTTCACTCCCTCTGAACAATGCATTTTCCTTCACAATAACAGCTTCTTTTGACCGATTTGAACATTTGTAAACAACGCAAAACAGAAATTGTGCACTTGTGCTACTGATTCCTATGAAGAAAAATGTCTTGCTGCACGGCAATGACGTCATGTGCCAAAAACCGATGCTTACGTCCGTAAGTCCGTAAATTTATACGACAGCTTAGATGGTACAGACCGATACGTGGCTTGTTACGTTGACGGATTAATGATTTGACAGTTTGTATAATTGTTAAACAAAACAGTACAGAAGTTGGTAAAGCTTTTGAACGACATGTATGTCCAACAGACATTGATAGCGTCGCTTTGCCCCACGGCGCGTTTTATTATTATCTGTAAAGCGTTTGCAGCGTCTTTTTCTCGGCGTCTTATAAATCAGACGGCTTTCAAGCGCCATTTACACGAGGTGAGTTAAACTTTTGATGAAATATCCGTCACTTGCCGTTTCATGGTGTTCTCACCACCAAGATAAAACTCGAGATAACGAGATAACTGTAGTCTTACGTCCCAGATGGCGCGTATCCTGAAGCCTTTGACTAAATGAAGCGTCAGGGGATAAGCATTTATGTAATTATCTGACAGATCAATTAATTAACACTTACAGAACGTGCCAAAAAGATATGTGCCGCGATATCAAAATAGAGGAGGCTTTGCGATCGTTCAACCAGTTCAGTCACGTCGCTATAAAAAGAAGAAAGAGAGACGAGGGAGAGCTGAGAATAAGCGAGAAGTGGGCCAGAGCGTTAGAAGCACACACAACGAAAGTGTAGGAAAGAGAAACAGCCCTCACCTTGCATTTGTCATCTCTGAGGAAAAGAACAAAGCCCGCTTACCTAGCAACGACAGCAAATCTTGACGTTTAGGATCATTTCAGATGAAAGCGACTCGAGCAGCTAACCTGAACACACGACGGCGGGAAGCGATCTTGGCCTATTTGGTGCTATATCGACGGGCTTGTGACCATTTCAGTGGTTCCTTGTATCATTTTGCCATAGGTCTAAGAAGAAGACGTACCAAAGTACTGTACGTGCTAATTGGATGTTTGTGAATAGTTAGTGAGCAGTAGTTCAGTTTAGGTATGGTCAAACAAGGCATTAAAATGTGCTTTGCAAGTACTAATAAGTGTTGATTTCACGTGGACTCGATCATATAATCCCTGCACATAAAAGGTAACGTCTCTGTGTAAAAACAGACTAAAGATGGGGCAAACGTGAGGTAAGTAACGAGGTAGTCCTAGAACATGATTACATAGGCCTACTTGATGTCAGTATAATTGTTGTGATTTCAATGCATTTCCATGGCAGAAACACTGACTATAATACTGCGAGCATGCTCGAGAAGAATGCAGAAGTTGAACGGCAAGTGTAACGAAACTGTCCTTAAACAGGTCCTTTTTGCTTGGGGTTAGTTGACCCAAAAATGAAAAAGGACACACTGTCTTGTGAGACCTGTTCATCTTTGTAACACAAACGAAGATATTTGAGATGAATTTGCAGTCGTTTCCTTGAAGCGGAAGCAAGTGAATACACGTCCACAATGCCGGTGCTCCGTAGTAAACTGGACGAGGAGGAGAAGAATTGTAGAAGAAGAAATGTTGGTTTGTTTGAGCATCCAAAGTATTCCTGTAGCTTTGTCAAAGTACGGTGGAAGCCCTGATGTCACATGGACTATTAAACTGGTGTCTTAGCTCCGTTTGTAGACATGGAAGCATCGCAGTTGCGTGGCCGTCTACGAAGGGTCTGAGCTGTCCAATTGAATGAGGAAGATGAACAAAGGTGTTATGGGTTTGAAATTACATGGGGGTGAGCAGTGATTGATTTCTAAATGTGGAGGTCCCGGAGCAACGCGGGGCGAGTAGAAGAGTAACATTGAATGAGACTGGAAAAATATAGAACGAAATACAAAGTAAACGATGGACATGAAATGCCAAAGGACCCCAAAAGGCTGGTAAGTGCTGGCAGGATGGTGGAATCTTTGTCGATTGACCAAACCTTGACATGTACAGGACACCCCTGATGTCAACCATGGTGTTATTGTAATAAAAGTGGTGTATTTCTGGATGTGGTATTAGTAAAAGGTTGAAAAAAGTAGTGTTGTGGGAACAGAGGCAGGCTGCTCAGAAGTGTCAGTATGTTGATTTCATCTGGAAAAGGCAAGACAACGATGGAAGGGTTAAAAAGGTAAGGCAAAACACCTGTAAAAAGATTCCAAAGATAGACATGATGAAAAGCCTGTGATGTTTGTAACAGTAGTAGTGTTATTTCTTTGGGTCCGTGGTTTTTGTGTTTTATGTAAGTATTGTAAGTATTGTTTTGGCCTACTGATTTGTAGTTTAGTAGGCTGTACCTATTGTAAGTTTGTGTGGTTTTTTGTTAGGCACTGTCACATGAGGCATACAGCATGGGGTGTTTATTTAGGTTTTGTTAAAAGTTGTATGTTCTAAGATGTGTTTTGTTGTTGCTTCAATGGAGTCGAAGCAATTGTTGTTTTTTGATGTTAGATTGACTCCTTTAAGAAACTATGTCCGGATGATGCCTTTGAGTGTCATTCAGACCTTACCATACCAATGTGAAGATGGACGTCATGGAGGTTGCGGTAACGGAGGTCAGCCAAATGTTTTAGAAAGGAAATAATGTAAGTGACTGTACATGTACTGTTATTTTTCCACAGACTCGTAAAGCTTTGCGAAGCAGGCGATGTCCAGTTGGCGTGTGGAATTGGTCCAGTAGAAAGCAGGCACTGAGATGACGCGGATTTCCTTTGCAAAACATTTGCAGAAACGCCGTTTACGAATATGAAGCACTGAAAGAAGAACGAAGTGAAAGCGTCATACATTGGGGCAATGGTCCAAATGAAGTTGGTTTGAGACTTCCAAGTTATTATGATTGTTATTATGAATAGAATTGTTATTGTGATTCAATATTTTGTGACTATATTTCCTCCTAGAGCTAGTTCCAGCTGTTCAGAGTGTCTGAGTTGAGTTGCTGTATCGTTAGTAAGTGATCTGACTAAGGATGTGGTTCAAAATAGTGGACAAAGTCCCATAGACTCCCATTCATTGAACGTTCAGATGAGGCAAGAGTCTGGCAGCTGTCTAAATTTAAATGTATACCCAATGCAGTCATGCCAGCAACACGCTAATCATGTTAGAAACATAGTGGCAATTTGGTAATCATGCTAGCAAGATGTTAGTAACATAGTAAGTATGCTAGTATCTATTGATGTGTTCTGTGACTTTTTAATGGGACCAGTTCTGACGGTTTGAGGGTTTAACTCACGGAGTACCTCCAGCACCGCTGTCAGAGGTGAGAGGAAAGGACATTTTCGGGAGGCTGTCCAGAATCCTAAAGCCAGCTACCATGGAAACACTGGCCACGGGCCCGTTTAGGGCTTCACCTCCCCTGCAGTCAATGACGGGAGAGGGGAAAGAGAAACGACACGGGCCGAGTTGTTGAGTGGTATACTGTGCCTTGGCGAGAGGGACGTGGCAGGAAACCCCACCGCACAGTGACCTGTGGCTTTTGTTGTTGTTGTCATTGTCGTCAGTGATTGTGTGAGACGCACGCAGTTGGCTCTGTGCCACCTGACCTGATGAGAGCGAGCGCGCTAAAGTAGGCACCAACAGCGAGAGCAGCTGACGGGAAGCATTCTCAGGCCAAGGTTTGGGGAGAGGGGAGAGAAGAGGGATGATGCGGGCACTGAAGTCAGAGACGCGTAGGCTGATCCAAACGGAGTGTTGAGCGATGAACATTGTTAAGAGGGTAGGAGATGTAGTTTGCAGGTTCATGACATTTGTGCTTGATGATGGTTGTTGTCCTGTGTGAAAGAAAAACGGGGGAAGGATGCGTCCAGTCTTCTGAAGACAGTTCCCTGCTCTTAGTTCAGTATTAATACGATTTGTGAAGAGCGCTATTGTGCTGACTGCAACATGATTTAAGTGTGTTTGTTGATTGTGGGATGGGAATATGTAGCATCCAATGGAGTGTGTGTGAATGCGATGGTGCAGAATCCATATCATGAGTGTAGAGTCATGTTCATATCAGGTTGGTGGAAGACAGGCTAATGCAGGGCCAGCCTCTTGCAGCAAAATGTGGAGCTCCTGACACTTGCTTAACCCGAAATGAGGAGTGGATTTGTGAGGTTATGAAAGGTGGTGGCACATAGCAATAAGTGGCCTCTCAGCATGAGCTATTTGCAGTTTGTCCTTAGTGTTGTCACACCCAAAAAGTTGATTAGTTAGCAGCACGTCAGTGTGCCTGTTTGCAGTAGGAATGTGAGCGTAACAGTAAAAGTATGAGGTGGTCTAAGAACACAGAAGCCAGGGTGGTGGAGCATGTTTATTGGGAAGGGGAGGGGGAGACAAAAGGAGATGGGAAAAAGTAGATCAAAAAGTAAACAGGAATAGCCAAGTATTAATACTTAGGCTTCCCCTACTGGACACTAAAAAGATGAATATATTAAATTAATATATATTTTAATATATTCTAATCTAATCTAATCTAATCTAATATATTCTAATCTAATCTAATATATTCTAATATAATCTAGTCTATTCTAATCTAATCTTAATATATTCTAATCTAATCTAATATATTTTAATATAATCTAATATATTCCAATATATTCCAATATAATCTAAACTAAACTATTTTAATATATTCTAATATAATCTAATATCTTAATATAATCTTAATATATTCTAATCTAATCTAATATATTTTAATATAATCTAATATATTTTAATATAATCCAATATAATCTAATATATTCCAATATATTCCAATCCAATCTATTTTAATATATTCTAATATAATCTAATATCTTAATATAATCTTAATATATTCTAATATATTTTAATATAATCTAATATATTCCAATCTAATCTATTTTAATATATTCTAATATAATCTAATATATTCCAATATATTCCAATCTAATCTAATATATTCCAATATATTTTAATATATTCCAATCTAATCTAATATATTTTAATATAATCCAATATATTCCAATATATTTTAATATAATCTAATATTTAATATAATTTTAATATAATCTAATCTATTTTAATATATTCTAATATAATCTAATATATTTTAATATAATCTAATATATTCCAATATAATCTAATCTATTTTAATATATTCTAATATAATCTAATATATTCCAATCTAATCTATTTTAATATATTCTAATATAATCTAATATATTCCAATCTAATCTAATCTATTTTAATATATTCTAATATAATCTAATATATTCCAATCTAATCTATTTTAATATATTCCAATCTAATCTAATATATTCCAATATAATCTAATCTATTTTAATATATTCTAATATAATCTAATATATTCCAATATATTCCAATCTAATCTATTTTAATATATTCTAATATAATCTAATATATTCCAATATATTCCAATATATTCTGATATATTCCAATATAATCTAATCTAATCTATTTTAATATATTCTAATATAATCTAATATAATCTAATATATCTCCTTTTGTCTCTTATAATATATTATAATATATTATATTATATTATATTAGTCATTAGTAGGGTTGAGCCTTCAAAAAAAAAAACAGTGTCCTTGACCAAAAGTAGCAGTTCCCAGTAGGTGTGGTTCCATGTTAGGCTCATGGAGCAAGTCTCCCTTTCAAACACACATCATTGACATCATCTGCTCAATGCATCCCAATAGGTCATGAGCACACCATGTCAATCACATGTGTTCCATAAGAGACACTTGCTCCATGAGCCTAACATGGAACCACACCTACTGGGAACTGCTACTTTTGGTCAAGGACACTCCTTTTTTTGAAGGCTCAGGCCTACTAATGACCACAGAGGCACAAACCTTACCTCAGTGCTCCTCCATTCCAGTCCTGGAGCCTCTGACCATTTCGCACCTCACATATTGAACCTCATCACCACTTCCTCACTTTTAACTATGTGCTAAATACAGTACGATTGAAATTGACAGTTACTAAACTACCTAGCCGCATCCATTTCTCCCCACACTTCTGCTCTAACCCTCAAACACACCTGAACATGGCTTCACGACAACTACGACACACAACCTTCATTTAGGTTGCAACTCAACACGACATGGATCTTACGGCTACATTGCACAAGCCCCACCATAAACTCATTCCAGCCCCAATACAAACAACTAGTCTCTAACACACAACTACATCTACCTGCCCAACACAAACACTATTCTTTAGTTTGGGCCCATCTTTCACAAACAACTCTACCCCCATTCTAATCGGCAGCTACAACACCACTTTTTCTTCACTAATACACAAACGGGACCAGCTGAACAAGCTCTGAAATCCCTGACGGGGCCTCCCTGTCACTTCCCACCCAACAACCCCCTGCTCTTACCCAGCCTCACACGCTCCAGGACCCACCTCACACAACGTCCTTGGGACTGCACTTTCAAAAAAAAAAAAAACCCTGCCACTCACCCTGCTACCGTTCCTTTGCTCCCTGGACAAGCCAACTCTTGCCTCCAAACACAAACGCTACAGTATACTTCCACATGCACTTCTGTTTGCAAACAACTAACGCTACTCACCGCTACAGCTCTGCCTGCACATTACAACCCTCACTTCAGCTCAACGACCACATTTGGAAATGACAGTGTGCCGTCTCTTCTCGTCAGCCAGCTGCCAACATGACCTGTCACAAACAGACAGAGCGTGACCGCTGCTGTGTCAGCACTTCCATGCGTTGCTCAGCCCTCCTCCCTCTCAGACACGCACTCCATACCACATCCACATTTCTCGCCCCTCTAACACCTTACCTGGAACATTCTCACATCCACTCCACATTCATCTACTTTCATGCACTAAAGCACTGGGGGAAATAAATAACACATTGACAATCAATCATTACATGCACACATTCACCACCATCACTCCCACCACCAATGAGGACACTCACACGCAGACTTGCTCTTTCGTTGTATTGTCTTTTACAGTAACGTCACAACATGCTTCAACACCACATCTTCCCAATCCAATAGTGTACCCGTGTGGACACACTGGACTCAGACAAACGCACCAAGCAATTCCTTTGCACGTGATGACCTTCTATTCTACGGTTTCTGCTCGCCTCTCTCCCAGAAAGCCAACTTTGCTGCATCCCCGTGACCGCTCTCCTCCATGTGCATTGCATGCAGGGCCCAAGCTCTTTGTCCTTGCCAATCCAGCTTCAACTCCACTATCGCTAAGCACTTCTGAGCCTACGCTACACATTTTACTGCAAATATCACAAGCGCTAATCACCCACAATTCACTTCGCACATTTCTTGCATTAAGGCATTGCTTCAAAAGCTTGGCCTCAGAGGACAGCCCACACTGGGCTGTGTACACGCTTTTCAAAAATGGATCCAAAGCCTTCGAATCAATGTGGGTCACGATACTTGCTTTCGATTGACAGCAAAAAGACACAGAAAAAGGACTGATTGTTTCATTCACTGTTATTAAAACACCAGTAACAACAAGCAGTACAAACATTACACATTTCAAAACTCATCTAAATTTTTGCAATCAAAACAATTGTCACAATTACTTTTCCTTCACAACATTGCACAATACTTCTAACATTTCACAAAACCCCAACTACAGGGTTCCTCCTTCCACCTTCTTTAAAACATAAAGGATGCCGATGTTGTCCACGCTGACAAATGTGCTGAAATCAGCAGACACGTGGATCTTCTTCAGATTGGCTCCCATCGTGTAGAACGTCTGCAAGGCCTCTCCGCTCTCCACGCTCCACCACTGCAACAGTGACAACAAAACAATACAATGAGCAACATTACATTCCTGTCTGTGTTCAAAATGCACTTTTTTACAATGAGCCAAAGTGTCACAAGCAACGCTTCACACACACACACACACACCTCCCGGTCTCTGTGTTTACACGTTTTTGTGCTGCTGTAGACAACCAAGCAGCAAAGGACATGCCATCCGATACATCCATAACAATGCATGTTAAAGCAACTGTTAAATGACTGCAAAAGCTGGAGGCTCGCCGTGAGATTGCCGTTACTTAGCCACGCTGACAAAATGAGGCCACCGTGCTGCTACCGGCCAAACCCTCAGTAACGACGCACACCTTCCACTGTGGTGCTTGTTTTTACACTCGCTGCGTGCAGATGCGCAAACACGGCCTCTGACAGACTTCATCAGCCAGCCCTTTCGGTTCATTATCGCCTTTCCTTTGCATTTAACAAACTCCTTACTCCACAACTTACAGCTCTGCTGAAAACACACACCGACTGAGATGTGCTTTTCCCCCCACAATGTATCCAACCTCCAAGCGTACGACGACACAAGAACAACACTGCGCTGTGCAGATACCGCTCATACGCTTTCCTTTCCCTGGCGGCCTCGGTTCTCAGCTAAAACTGTCTGCTCTGCCTCTATGGTCTCCTAAACCCAAGGCCATAACAAAGGGTCAGCGCTAAAGGGTGAGCCAGCCGTTTGCCAAAACCCCAGTCAGTCAGTCGCTTTCCTTCAGACAGGATTCACAAAAATCGCCCAAGCACCTTTGTGCAAAACTAATCCTGCTCAAAAAGGGTGTAAAGCTCATTTTTTCATTTCTTTTTTAAACCAGTTTAGTAGTAGCCTTGCATCAACGTGCTTCCGACTCTATCGTTTGGAACATCATTTGGTACTGTAGCCATAATTGAAGTAGCACCAAAACATGAGCGCTGTACAAGTCACATTCACTTAAATAGCGTTGCTTGCATAAATGACATACTGTATTTCTGCTGTATGCTTCAATTCTCACTCTGTCCTCACATCACCATAAAGGCAACAGACCAAACACCGCAGCAGATGGACAACAAGCATTTGCTAAACACAAACTTCACATTATGCCTCTAACAAAAACGCCACATAAAACATATGCACATTCAGCTTTACAAATGCTATTATGCAACCAGGGGAAAATGTCATTAAGGAACAACATCTTTAATTATTCACCACACCAAGACCAAGTGTCCTACACGCAGTGGACAGGATAGTGCAAGTCTGAACACATGCATCTGACCTTATTCCCCCTTTATCTCCTCTTCTCGTCTCCAAATACATGTGCGTTAATAGCCACATCATGAAAAACATTTGCGTGTACACACAACATACCATACCAATTTCTGGGTCAAGCTCATCTTTCAACCCTCAATACTCCATCTTGCTTTTGCATTTACAATATGCTTACATCACATCACTAACAGTACACATGACAACTTCAAATATAAACTACAATTGTCATATGCACTATTTGTGACGTGACCAACCATATTATATTATATATACACATATATATATATACACATACACATTCTTTTTTTGGATTTGGCTTAAACCATCTTTAAATCAGCTACATGTATCTAAAAGGGCCAAGTGATACTCCGTCTCAGTCAGGAAGGGTTCAAGGAAAGTGTGCTGCATGAGGAATACAATTGTCCTGCTCTTTATTCATTTCTTCTTCTTCCCCCCTCATTCAAGTGAGTGAACAACTGAAAATACTCTCCTGAGAAATCACTTTCACAAACACAACACAGGGAGGTCACAATATCGGGGGGCAGCTGTCATCCTCTGACCCCGAGGCCACTGCAAAGTTGAGCGACATGCCCGAGGGTACAGAGGTAGTGGCCCCGTTACTTCTTGCTCACTCTCACCCCCAAGCGTTCTGGGTTATTGACCACAAACACCACTGGACGGGGTTGGCTGAGCTACGGCTGCTACTTTACTCAAAATTGTGGTTTTGACAAACTTGCTTTCTCTTCTCGTTTGTAAGTTTTATTTAGGGTCACATCTGCAGCGTCACAAGGGACTATCTTGTACGTCTGGTAGCACTTGGCCAGGCTACATTATGTAAGAATAGCCCCATATACCTTGTCTAAATATGCTTCCACAGGAGCAGGGGGGAAACCAAGACAAGAGAGAGAACCCAACTCAGACTTCAAAAGCTAAATTATTCATTTCACACTCCAAAGGCTCAAATATTCATGTGCGCACAAATCCTTTTCCTTCTTTCCTACAATCTCATTCTCTTTTATTCTGGTTCTCTTTGGGTTTTGCACACTTCAGACAATGGCCAGAGCAAGGACAGAGGAATCCTACGACTCTGACAGGAACAGGGGTGTGTGCTGTGCTGTCAGCCCTCAGTAGCATGTTTCCTGTGTGAACGCGCTCTGACGGCTCATCTGCCAGTAGTCAGCACCCAGCACTAGAGCGTGCGTCTGCCTGCCTTCAGCTAAATGTTCAGATCGCTTTCAACCAGATAAAGTCAAACTTCACTCATTACGGCCTGTACAACAAAAAAAACAAATATTCAAACACAAACTTGTGCCTTTTCAAAGCTTCTGAAAGTTTAAGCCTCACCTGAGGTTTCCCTCTTAATGGCTGATGACCAACAAAAAGCCCCTTAATGTGTCCCCTCTGGACAAATCTAAAATCCAAGACAATTCCTCAAGCATCGGATGGGAGGGTTACGAGATGGCATTTTAAGCAAGTTAAAAGGGACCTTTCTAAATAAAATACTAAGCATTTCACAAACATCAACTTACAATTTTGGTTCCTTGCTCACACCAGCCTGTCAAACTGAATCAAAAGCCCTGGAATGTTACATACGAGACACAGGAGAGAAAACCAATTGATTCTTGCCCACAGCAGCCGTTCCAGGCACTGCGCTACCAGCGCGCTACAGAAAAGAAAGAGCCTTCAAGTGATAGGTGTTGCAATCTGTGTCGAGCGCACTTGCGGTACAAGTGCTTGTTCTGCAGCTGGAAATCAATGAAAACGGAAACAAATGGATTGACTGAATTCTCTCAGAACACATTCATTAACCAAAGGCCACAACCAGAGGGGACAGTATAACAAATCATTTCACTTGCCACAAACACTTTACCTACAAAAAACTCTTCCAACTTTAATTTGGATCAAACATGCAAAACATCTTTGTTAGATACATTTCACAGAGTTCAAAGTTCTCGGCCAAAATTATTGTATCCACAATTGATAGGAAAGGATGAGAAATCAAAAACATCTACACACAAATAATAAAAACAACAAAAATAACAAAACAAAAAAAACATTCAGACTTACACAATGACACTTTCATCAGTGACTAACTGCTTCTACAAAAATCTCTTCATTTTCATTAGTCTTTAAACCATTTTATTCTAATTACAACAACCGGCCACATTCACATTCAATACGGTTCACTTCCAATCAACTACTCCATGCATATTCCCCAACAAACATCTAGCCCATTGCTTTCTCCTTCCATTTCCTCCATCAGTCACTCGGTCTAATGATGGTCAAGATGGGTGTGAATGTGTACAAGTTTGTACAGTTGTGACAGCACGACGACAACAAGCCCATCTCCCTTAAGCATTCACACACCTCAGAGGAATTGTGAAACTCCGGTCGTGCCCTTGGGTCTGGGTCTAGTGCTGCAAAAATCAAAACCGCTTTCCTCACTGCTCTACGACAGCAGAAACAAAAGGAAATAAACTAACTCTTATTTGCAGGTGAACGCCGTGGTGGGATTCTGAGCAACAAACCGCTAAGATATAAACGTTTCCTCTGGTAGAGGTGAAGGTCTGGATGCCCTGGAGCTGATGTGTGTAAATTACTAGGTGTCTCTTAACAGCGGCCTAATCCTCCAGAGGACAAACACCACTGTACGTGTTTGAACGAAAATGCGTCAGTGTGATTTAACGCGTATGATCCTCTTCCTCACACAAGCTGTAATATCCTAGCTGACCTCATCGTTTCTGCTCTCCTCCAGGACGTTTTTCTCATGCGGAGGAACGCTCCGTCACTCGTACACAGAGCTACAACAACCATTTCTCTTTTATGAGTGAAAGCTACACTGAAGGCAGCCTTCATAAATCACTCAAACGCACAAAACATTTACCTCTCAGAGTGAAGGGCAAATTTGTTTGCCATCCCACTCGTGCATGCAAAGTAGCATCACTCTTTTCCTCTATGCCAACTCACAATGTTGCCTTGATTTCTAATAAATACTACGGTGACAAGATAGCCTGATCCACACTTCACACATCCTGACAAATGAGATGGCAAAACAAAGCTGAAGGAATCTGGAGAAATAAACCAAAATAAACGTATGAAGAGACAGATGCCCTGCCGATTTGTCCTTTGCAGATACAACTGGGTTGGACTGGATATGACAAATGTCCTGGTCTCAATGAGGACAGACAGAGACAAAAGGACAGAATGCTCCTAAAATAACACATTAATACTGTTTGCCATTTTAACAACGGGTCTTTAGGAACTGATGAGGGATGACCGTTTCAAAAGGTATACCTCACCCAAAAATGACATTACTCGCGGCATTACTCGTCCCCGTGCCGTTCCAAACCCATTAGACCTTTGTTCATCTTTGGAACATAAATCTCTTTTTCCCGTGAAATTGTACATTGGGATTATTCATTACAATGATCACAATTTACACTGAATTACATTTATACCATAGTTTGAAGCAACTGCATATTTTTGCATTAAAAGGAACACTCCACTTTTTTTGGAAATAGGCTCATTTTCCAACATCCCTACAGTTATACAGATGTGTTTTACCATTTTTTAATCCATTCAGCCGATCGCCGGGTATGGTGGTCCCAAAATTAGCATAGCTTAGCATAAATCATTCAATCCAATGAGACCAGCTAGCGCCGCGCTATAAATTGACTAAAGTGTTTCGGTGTTTTTAAAATTCTTTACATCTATTTCAAACTTGACTCTTCTGTAGTTGCATTGTGTACTAAGACTGGCGGAAAATGCAAAGTTGTGATTTTCTACGCTGATATGACTAGGAACTATACTCTCCTTCCGGCGTAATAATCAAGGAATTTTGCTGCCATACCACGAGTGAAGCAGGCGCAATGATATTACGCCTGGAAGGACAGTATACTGTAGTTCCTAGTCATATCAGCCTAGAAAATCCACAACTTTGCATTTTCCGCCAGTCTTAGTACATACTACCTTCCTGGGCCTTCAATGTGTCAGTTGTGCTGCAGTCTATGCAGGATCACAAAGCTCTCAGACGTTTAAAAAAAAAAAAGTTAAAAAAAAAAAGTTAAAAAAAAACAAAACAAATTCTTAATTTCACTTCTGAAGACAAATTAATAAATTAAGGCCTCATGGGTCTGGAACTACAAGAGTGCAAGTCATTAAATGACAGAACTAACCCATTACAATCAATAATACTACAATAATAGCATACACAGTTCAGGTTAATGCTTTAACACGCATGGTGTCATTGCACTTCAATGCTGGTTACAATTTGTCTGAAAATTACACAAAACACATAAACACAGGCTTAAGCAAATATTGCTTTTACTGCACCCCAAACAAAAACAATACATTATTCTCTTTTTTCTATATAATATCTACAACAAATAAACCATTTCCTTTTGGTCACAATGTGCATGTAGTCACAATCTTACATTTCATTGCTTCTACTTTTCAATGGCATTACAATAACTCATTGCTGTCCTAATAGGCAGTTTTACTCAACTACAATTAAGAATTAAGTCTCATCCACAAAATGGATAAGAAGTCAAACTATACCTACAGTATGCCTCACAAATTAGTTTCAATCCGTCTTAATCAATGAATGCAATCATTTACTAATGCAATTGCTAATGAATCTCTATGACTCTAAATGAACCAACATCTATAGCCGTGAGATAAAACGTGGATGGCAGCAGGCCAGTCAACTCAGTCGCTTTTGTACTCTGATGGACTCAACTGCAAATGGTGTCAAAGAACAAGCGTCGCTGACGGCTTGATACAAATAGAAACATGTCGTTGACAAACTGCAGAAGGCACACATCAAAAGGCGTAGCTGCGGCTGAGAGGCACATCACCTCAAAGTGAACGCAGACAGCTTCTGTGCTGAACAAGCTCAGGCACGGCAATATACAGTATACCACATTTCTGCAGTCTGAATGACAAGCTCAACCGACAGTTTAACAGCAGCAAACCGGGCTGCAGTCCCTTTGCATCACGACGCCTGACTAAATTCAGCTTCATTTTATTACTTTGCTATTCTCTTCTATCTTTTGGGGGCCTTTTGGTCCAGTTTCATTAAAACGATTGCTGATAGAGGACATGATGATGAAAACAACACAATGTTGCAGGCTGAATTCAAACTCGTCTGCCACAACTGCAAGTCGCTCATTCATGGCTCAGACCAAAAAGTTGTTTTAAAAACATCCGTTGCTTTCATTTCAGACGTGGGATAGAGGTGGCCAGAGACAACATGGACCGGAAATTAAATGCCCAGGAATCCTTCACAGTATCAACTATTGCAATAGGAAATAAATAAATAACTGACTTCACACAACATCTGCTCTGATATATAACAGATCCTGCAGGCGACGTAAATTGTCAAATCACAACAAAAGTGCAGGAAGCGCAGCGTAACGAGTCACGTCTCGCACACCTCCTTCCCCTGTGTGGTCGTAGCAGATTTACGGCAGGTTTGGTTCGGTCTGATGAAGAGGTTTAGATGGGGATTTGGCACCGACACGGACGATGATTCATTTCTCATTTCATATTACAGACGGCAGGATCCAGAGTATGAGGACAGCCGGCGATCAATCACAGCTTATTACTGGGTCTCCAACGGATCCGTCGCTCGTGCTCAAGCGGAGGGTCAGCCTGATGCAGACGCATTTGATAAACTGACAGATTGATGCGTAATGAAGCATCATTACGCTTGTGACACTTACACAGTGTACAGATGGCTTTAAGTATATTAATAAAGTCGAAATGCACCATGGATAATGGCTGACTGGGTTGACAGAAGTTAGACAATCATGTCAGGAATGTGGCGAGACTGTATTATCAAGCAGACGCTTGTTTTATTGTTCATGTCACAGAGGAAACAGTCATGACGTCACAACACTGGCAGGGAATGCAGGGCAATGGAGCATTACTATAACAAAATGTGTAACAATAAATGGTCATAAATTCAGTACCATTCACTTGGTTGTCTTCATTTATTTACACATTAAATATCTGCCAATGCACTCTCGTCCTGTTTTTGTGCGCTTGTCTACATGTTTTCTGAAATTAGGCTGCACTGATTTATGCTGCTTTTCTAATTCACCTATAAAACAAAGATATAAACCTTTATTTATTCTTTTTACCCAGCTCTAAATCATAGCCACACGTGAAGCGTTTCCAGGTTCAATTAAGCAAATTTAAAATAGCTCTTTTCCAAGGTGCACCGCTGAGCGTTTGCTTGTATACTGTGATGTCAACTATACAATGCGTGTACCTTGATGTATCCGCCCGTAGACACCAGTACTCTGTTATCAGGCGAAAAGTGCAGGTCAGTCACCCATCCACCGTGGAGAGAGTCCATGGAGTCCTTAGTGTCCCGTGAACAGATCTTCTGAAGAGCTCCATCCAGCATGCTCCACAGCTTCACATACACAACATTGTTACAAAAGTAGCAGGTTAGTGTGCATCAATACTTCTTGTAACAATCTGAAATTGCTTGTGACAAGCTAGTGCCAAATATGAACATATCCTTATTTACAGCACTACTATTTACAGATGTCATACGTGCGCGTTTTACATTGCCATTTCTCCATGGCAATAAGGTGTGTTTAACAGAGACGGGAGCTTTGGAAAAAAACACCACAGGCCATGAATTACAACATCACAGCATTTCACCCTTTTTGTAGTGCTCTCATTTTTCCTCCTTGCGAGCAGCATCTTTAATTGATAAGGTAGTTTTCTTCCCCCCCTTTACATTTCTGAGCACTGAGGCCTGTCTTGCCGCAAGAAAAACTCTGAAAAATAAGGCTTGGCAGAACCAGCCAGGAAGGGAAGCAGAGCTTTGAGGTTTTCCCAATCTCTATTTGCTCTCAATCTGCTCATAATGTCTGCTTGCATTCAGAGTTACCCAAAATTCACCATTATCAATTACCTCTGTCCTCTGCCTTTACAAGCGCAACTCATTTCTTCACACGGATGGTTCATTTGGAATCAGCTTAGGATCATACGTACCCTGATTTCTCCATTGTCGTCGCCCGTCGCAAGTCGCTTATTGTCCCAAGAAAAACGGCAGCTACGTACGCAGTCCTTGTGTCCCTTCAGCAAAAAAGTCATTTCCCAAGAGGCACTGCTCCATACCTTAGGGAACAAAATCAGCGGTTTAGAGTTGTTATACTACATGAAACCAACAACAAATCTGCTAACTCTGCTATTTTGTGCTGTAAAATATTACAATAAATCGTAACAAGTTTTGTAAAATACATTTTTGATACATCTCTTTAATTCATCTAATAATCAATTCAATCGCGCCAAGGTTCAGCAAGTGATCAAAACTGCTGCTTGAAATTAGTTTTCCAGCTCTAATTTTAGTCACAGTTAGTCATTATTTGTGGCAGGTCCATTTGGCATGAATTACTTTTCTGATCAGCTCTCCAAATTCACTTTGCCGTCCTCTCTCTCACCCGTGAGAAGCTCTGGCAGACAGACGTGAACATGGCATCTCATTAGAAAGCTCTTCTGGTAAAGCAGAACTTTATCTCATTACTCTCTCAGATGAACAGACTGGACTCTGATCTCTGACACCACAAACACAAGACGCCATTCGTGTGTATGTGTATCTGTGAGCTTTTGTACGGAGCTCATGCAAAGTTAATTAGGCAGAATTTGGCTGTACATGGCATCATTAAAGCAAGCACCGAGGGCTCAGTAAAGACACTCCAGGTAGTCACCCATCACAGCGCAATGGTACCAACACAGACTCACACCTACAGTAAACGCTAGTAGTGCAAGGGGAGCAGGTGTTCGCCCAGTCAGATTCCAGAATCTAAACATGCAGCCAAAGCTTTGGGAGTTCAGTGTGAATGCATCTTGTCAGCCGACACTGATCTGATGTATAAATCTGTGCCTCTTCTGACCTTAGCAGTCCTGTCGGCCGATGTGGTGGCGAAGAGCTGTCTGTCAGAGGACACGTCACATGACAAGACAGCACCCTTATGACACTCAAGGTCTTGCAGCATCTGACCTCCGTTCAGATCCCAGACCTGCAACAAAAATACATTGACTGCTTTGCTGAAAAATGGCAGGAGGGGCATTTTTTTTTTTTTTTTTTTTAATGTTAGTAAGATTGTTGAAAATTGGTTTACAATTGTAAAATAAAAAAAAAAAAAAACA
>JAUCNO010000753.1:1843062-1855624 GCA_032353835.1 Enteromius viviparus
AAATCCAGCTACTATGTTTGTTTTATGAAGGAGTCACTAAATAATTTATTCAACCTATTTATTCAAAACACTGATTCAATTACTTACCAAAGCTAAAACTTTCTGTCATTACATTATTATCAAATTATTATCAAGATGTCTAATAAAACTGAAGGTTAACTTTTACATTCAAAATACCTTTACTTTTTTAGATCTTGTGGTGTTTCAACATCTCCAAGTAGCAAAAACATGTGAAACTGTTACATATGAACACCTAGGAATAATAATAATAATAATAATAATAAGACTGAAATATCAAACTCAGATGGGTTTAATCACTAGAAAGGTTTACTCCGATCTAGCTCACCAATGTTAAGAAGACATCATTTTTAAATGGCAGATATTAATACTACAAACATGGAAACAGAACCATGTTTTGGTGCAATCCATATCATCAGATTCAGAACAAGAAAAATAAAGGAATACTAAAGTTTTAAATTAAACTATTGCAGAGATCAGCCTCTTTGCAAGAGTATACATTCCTGCAACCGCGCACACACACATAGGCATACGCTAGGTCCCAATCTCTGTATCTGTATCTGGGTCTTGCTGTATTTTCCCAGTTTTGCTTTCCACAGCACTTTTTCTGAATAATTACCCCCTTTCGAGTTATGAGCAATACTTCCAGCAAACGCTGGTTCTTAGAAAGAAACGTTCAGCATATTGAGGTCAGAAGAAGCCTAGAGATTGCATCTATGCAGATACATGATTATATTTTTGCATTTATAAAAGCTGCAATGAGACCGTGGAAAACACCCAAGAACCTTTAATACTTCACATGTCTTGGTTTTGTTTTCAGAGAACAGCTGCTTTTAAAAGAGGGTTTACTCTAATGAATGGCACATCATCGTAATATGCATATTCAGTGACTCATTAAGGAAAAAACCTTGCATCTAAACCATAAGTTCAACCAGTTTACAAGACACCTCCTTTAGCCTGAGGTCATGAAACAATAATGATATCAAACAATCTGCTTACATGCTTTTAATGCATAATCTAATAATAAAATGAGCCCATCTTGCCTCAGGCCAATAATCAACCAGCATCCAGTCCGAACAAACTGCAGGTATCAATTACGTGGTGCATTTAGTTTTCTCATTTGATAATGAATGACCTAGATGGCACACAATCACTTCACAAACTATATAATACAGGAAGGATTTGAGTAGGTTTAATGAATTGAGAAAAAGAGTCACATGGAGAAGGATTTGTAGCACAAGCCACTAAAATAACTCAGAGAACTTACCTTATGAACTATGAGTATGATGGAAGATATGCATTCCCTCAGTTCATTTTCACTCCATTGCCAGTCCCAAAATAGAGGACCTACTAGAGTAGGTGCAGCAACACACCTGATTCTTAGTGTGCCCCAAATCCTTCTTTTTCTCTTGGTCTTGCTTTTTTCCTCAAACGATGCTAGAACTTTCTCAGAACTAATTTAACTTTCTGCAGCCATTTCTGCAATTGCCTTTTAATCAACAAAATAAAAATAAGTGCTTCTCAAGTTCACTAGGTCGTAGCAGACCGGTGTAGCTCATCATGTTAACTATGGACATGTTTGATGAGTCACAGTTTGGGCAGATTAGTGCATTCTGGGAAATGAAGTGTCCTTTCATAAATGGCCATAAAACGATTCACAGGTTATCTACAATGCTTTTGTAGTTTATATTTACCCCGTATGGTGTGTGTATGATAACATTTATCATACCGTTGACATCAAAATATTATTTTAAAATGCTAAAAATAAAATGTTATGATGGTTGCACGTTACAGTTTTGGCCTCAATTTGGCCGTCTAATGCAAAACATTCCTCTAAACCGTATTTTTCACGGTTTTATACTGGCAACCACAGCTGCCGTTTTTTTACTGTAAATTTGACGGATTTATTTTTACAGTGTAATTAAATTAAGCATTTTTGCGATTTATCCAAATGATTTATAATTTAAAACGTATATTAATACGCAATTTAATACAGATATTGTGACCTTCTGCCTCTCTGGACTGCCTGTTAGCTTACATCTTACTTCATTTTCAATTAAAATAAAAGGCTTTCCAAGACATATATGCACTGATGCCATCTTCACACCCAACACAAGTTACTCAAGAGCACTCAAGTTAACGCAAGAGTCTGGAGGCAAAGTAATGTGGCGCCAAAGTATGTCCAATACACTAGATACACAAACACAACAAGTCTCATTTGCAGACTCTTGCATCGATTGATTTTGGTTATGATTCCGATCACAAACAACTTTTATTGAGCTTAATTAGCTGAATCAATATCTCCATGTAGGACTGTTTGTCTTGTTGTCAGGTAATCTGATTAGTCTGCACACAGAGTGACCAGGCATTTAATACACTCACATCCTTTCCTCAAATGAATCTTTTATTGATCACAGAAGTGCGTGTCTGACTCTTGCATTATACTTTCTGCAGTTGGTGCACTTTTAGAGTGATTTAACACTGTATTTATCGTGGAACAAAGTGCTATATTTCAATTAAATTTCTTTTAGTTCAAAAGAGAAGCAATGGCATTAGGGTTCTTTTCTAAACTCAGTGCTCTGCTAAAAATGTTGATTGCATATCAAATAATGAGATAAAATAAATCTATAACCTGCCACAATGGGAAATATCAAACATCAGTCTTCGTTCTGCAATAAAAGTCCGGGGATCACACTTCTGGTTCTTATAAAGTCTGAATCAGCCAGTTCAATCTTCTTGAGTGGATCTCTCAATTTATTTTCATTCGCTTTTCATTTTTTCATAGCTTCAAAGGGATTTCAGAAGGCTTTCTGTAAGAGGGGCGCCATCTGTGCTCCTCAGTCGGAACAGGAGTGTCAGACCTCACACTTCCATAAAGTTTTTTTTTCACGAAAAAAGAGTGGAAGACCAGCCATATTCATGTTCATAAAATGGGTCGCAGTTTCTGCACCAAAAACATTTGTGAGCTTGAGGAAGAAAAGAAACTCCATAAGGCTGATTGGCACATGCCATTTCATGCTTATTAAACCCAGCACTCAGAATATTGGTGAGCGAACCTGAACAATGTGCACCACTATAGTGGATGCAATTATTTTAAAAGGAAAAAACTGAATGAATGAACTTTCTTTTTTAAATCAATACAAACATTTTAGGTTGAACTATGAATGTTAGCGTAATTTCATGAATATGTTTTGGTTATTAGTTAACACTAAAAATTAGAAATGTATGTGTTTTAACATCTTTGTTTACATTAGTAAATACAACGGTTGTTAACTTAGGTTCATTAGTAGAAAATAATAATAATATAACCAGACTTTCATTTTATTTATGCATTTGTAAATGTTGAAATTAGCAGCTAAGATTAATAAATGCATTTAGTTCATGTTATGGCAAAGAACCATATACATATATTACTATATACCATATACTAGTTTATTTTAAATGGTTCAGCGGAGTAACAAATGAGTTTTTTAAAAATGCAAATATTCCCTTTAATCTCTCAATGTGAGCTCATAAAGCTGCATGCATAATAATTAGAATTAATTAGCAAAATGATGTTAATATGGAAGAAAGCATGTCACACCACAGGACATCAACGACCCAAATGCATTCATCTGAAAAACAGGATGCTTTTTTTCATCAGATTTAAGTTTGGACCTATTAATCAAGACTTTTTGAATGCATAAATGTAAATGAAGAAAAAAAGACCCATAATATGCCACTTAGGCTCATTTAATCCAATTGAAACCCCTAATAGTCTAAAGAGATTGTGTTTGAAGAATACATAGGCAAGAAAAAACTGTGTGTTGCCGTCCTTTGCTCTCGCCAAGGCTTTGAGCAAATCTTTAGAGGACATTTTGAAGGATTGGTGAGCAACAAAAGAGTTAAACAACAATGAGAGGATCTATGAGGCATGGCAAGAAAACATCTCACCTGTGCGGAATCAATACAGCTGAACTGAGCAGCTATTGAAAGCTTTTAGTGGAGCGTTATCTTTTGCCATAAAACATTACCGTTCCCTTTCTGAATCAACATCCCAGCTGCCAAATTTCTGCAACACATGACCTATTCAAAACAAAATAACAATAGTAATGCAGCAGAATTGCTTGAAATGGTGTTTGAAACACAACAAATTCAGTAAAAACAAATTGAACATTGCTTTTTTTTTAAAGTAATAAAAAGAAGACAAAATGAGGCTGATAAAAGAGTTTGTGTGTGTGTGTAAGAGAGAGAGAGCTGCTGGCATGCTGTCAGCTCAGCTAATTATAATTGTGCTTCTCCTCCTGTGTGCTCACATTTTTGACTGCCAAAACTTGCCTGTGCTAAAAACTGCACCTTAACAAACCAGTGAGAGCTGAGGGGGGCAGAAGTGGGTTTCAAATGCATATAGCGCACCTGCTGAGATCTGAGCATGGAGGCTGAATGGATTTTCAGGGGCCTTGCACAACATGCAAAGCTAGAAAATGAATGCCCTCCATAATATTTTTTCGCATTAAAAAAAATACTTTCCTTAACTTTGACACTGGACGTCAGTTGCTGTCTTTCATGTTTCTAAAATCACCAACTCTGACTTCAAGGCACAGTTCATCCAAAATTCAAAACTTTTTTGAAAGTTTACTCACCGTCAGGCTATTCAAGATATAAATGGTTTTGTTTTCATCGAAACACAAATTTTAAATGATGTCACTTGTTCACTTATAAATCCAATGTAGTGAATGGGTGCTGTCAGTCCAAACAGCTGATAAAATATCACAATAATCTACAAGCAGTACATCAATTAATGTCTTGTGAAGTAAAATGATGTTTATCATGTTTATCAACTGTTTGGATTCTCATTCTGACGGCACCCATTCACTTGTGAACAACTGATATAATGTTAAAATTCTCCAAATATGTTCTAAAGAAGAAACAAACTTTCTCACATAGCCTAAGGGTGAGTGCAGTTTTATATTTTATTTTGGGGTGAATTATTCCTTTCAGGTCATTTCATCTCTGCCTACGCTGCATTCCCTTTACATGACACAATGTCACCAAACCTGCCAAAATCTACAGCTGTCCTTGTCTATTTTTCTCTGACTTCTGTCTATGCAATTATCTCTCCTTGCCTGCAAATTATTCCTTCTGTTCTCAGTGTGTGCAAGTGTTGTTTTCCTGAATATGAAACATGAATTCGTAATGCCGTGTGGAGGATTAGAGTTGTTGCCGTGTTTGGAGGAGAACTGCCTTATTTTCAGGTTGACTCCATCTCTATGCACAAACAGCTGCTTACTGTGGGATTAAGAGCCATTGTTCAATGAATCTCAACATGGGCACTGATGTCTCACAGTATAAGCCTTTAATTATGCCAGACACTGTTTCAGACGTTCAAGACAGCCTTCAATATATTGTAGTTTCAAAACACTCGCTGTGGGATCTCTGAATGCACAAGAACAATTAAAAAATGGAACAGTTGTTTTGCAAATTAAAAGACATGACATTATTTATAGGTTTATTTTGCTTTCAAACACTGAAAAAGGTATATATATATATATATATATATATATATATTTATATAGTTCAGATGACCCGAACCCAAGAATAGCAATATTAGAAAACTTTTATTTACTTTTCACCCTGCATTGTGTATATATTTTTATTTATTATTTATTGTACTTAATTATTTTTATTATTATTATAATGAAATTATATATTTCAATTAGCTGCATTTTTATTTCAGCTTTAGTTAAGTGATTTTAATACGTTAATTTAAACTTATTTTATTTCAAGTAGATTGTATTGATACATTTTTTTGTTTTAGTTAACAATAGTAGTTCTCTAACCCAAAATTATCTATCAACTTTTCACCTGCATCATATTTTTACAAACTCAAGTTTGCAGTGTTGTGTCTGACAGCTCATTAAAAAAATGCCAGAAAGCAACAAAAGTCCACAGGGCAGTTTCACAGAATGTGTCCATCATCAAAGTCAGAAGAAGGCTATATAAAAAAGACACGCTAACGTTCACCTCCCACCCTGTCAGCTTTCTGTTCTTTTGTCTTTTCATCTGCCCTTGTTTTTGGATTCACCCCATTATTTCTGTCATGCTCCCTCATGTCTCTGCTTTCCCAACGGGCTTAGAGAGCTCTGAGAGCTGGAGCTTCAAAAAGCATGCAAAGGATGTTACAGGAGGGGAAAAAATCAAATACTGCTGAGTTCAGCTCAAGTACACAAAAAACTAAACAAAAGGAATATGACACTCTACACCCCAGAAGTGAAAAGTCATTACACACTATCAGGAGAGATGTTTTTTATCAGGAGAGTTACAGTGTGTATTCAGTCTGTCTAGACTCACAAAGTCATGTTCTGGCTGTTATTATTTACTCATGTTGTTCCCAACTTGGAGTAATTTTTCCATTGGATTTTTTTTTAGATTTTTTCTTTTACAAAAGATGTTCACAGGTATAGTAAAATACCTAAAACCAAAAATTAATGGATGGATAAAGATTGTTTGTTGGTTGTTTAGGTGGATGGATGGATGAACGGATAAACAAAGATCATTTGAATTTAAAAAAGTTGCATTTCTTGATAGTTATGGATCGCTGGAACAATGGTGTGATGAATGGATGGATGCATAGATACAGTATATAGATTGATAGATGGATGGATAGATAAAGATTATTGACTGGTTGGATGAAAAGATGGATGATAGATAAAGATTGTTGATTGGTTAGATAAATGGATCAGTGGATGAAAAGATAAAGATGGTTGGTTGGTTGGTTGGTTGGTTGGTTGGTTGGTTGGTTGGTTGGATGGTTGGATGGATGGATGGATGGATGGATGGATGGATAAAGACTGTTTGTTGTTTGGTCAGATGGATAAAAATTGTCGAATGGATGGTTAGACATGGATGATCGGATTGATGGATTATTGAATGGATGGTAGATAAAGTCAGTAGAATGGATGGACTGATATGGATAGTTAGTTGAATGGATACATAAAGATTTTTGGTTCGTTGGTTGTTTGGATGGTTGGATAGATAAAGATTGTTGGTTGGGTGAACAGACAGACGGATGGATAGACATGGATTTTCAGATGGATGGATGATGGATGGATGGATTAATGAATAGATAAAAAAATCTTGGTTAGTTAGTTGGATAGATGGATGAATATATAAAGATTGTAAGTTGATTGGTTGGATGGATGGATAGATATATGTTTTTTTTCAGCAAAAATGGGACAAATGGAAATGTCAGGGTTATCGACCCCTATTTTAATGGTGTTACTCGAAAGAAAGCATCCCTGGTTTTGAATGATGCGATGGTGAGTGTAAATGATGAGAGAAATTTCTTTTTTTTGGGTGCACTATTACTTTAAAGAAGATAAAGCTCTTCTTCTATGTGAAGTGTGAACATCACATGGATTGACAGCAGTGCTCTCCATTATTCTTTGTAGTAAATTAGAGAGAGAGAGAGAGAGAGAGAGAGAGAGAGAGAGAGAGAGACGGTGAGGGGGAAAAGGCACTTGCTTTGATATCCCTTCTCTCGTTTCACAAGTCTCCGCTCTGTCAGTCATAATGAGCATTTATGAATAAATAAATGTGAAAGAGAACCTTAACGAGGTAAACGACTGGCACACATACATAATAGAGAATCTTTTCGCCATATTCAGTCTGAGCGAATATCCTTCCACAGCAGGGCCATAACGCAAGACGGGAGCAATTTCTATAGTTGGTAATTAGGAAAAGTTCATTAACCTGAGAGTTCAACTTAGGCTGAAGATTGAAAACATGAAAGATGGAATGAATCTAAAGACTAAATAGCTTCAAATGGAGAGGATTTGTGATGAGAAGATGGACTCACAAAAACCTCCAAATGCTGAAATATTCAAGAACGTATTCTGAACTCCTGTGGCATGCATTTTGTTAGCAGTCTTTCTGATTTACCAGTAACACAAAGAGCTCTCTGTTTTTTTTATTAGCTGTAGTACACAGGTGATTGTGGATACATTCTTACAAATACAATATTGCCATTCCTTATGAAATTACTAGCTAACTGGAAAATAACTGTTTTAAGTCAACTTTAACTTTTTTTTGGTGCCCGATGTTTTGAACCCTGACAGTACGATAGGGACATGTTCAAAAGGGTCTCAATTAAATCACTGTTCAAGTGACTCAACACAGCTGAGGTTTATAGCTCCCATGCATGAGTATTATCACTTTGAAACAGAGGCAGACAGGTCTTTACATGCAGCACACATTCATAGCAAAGATGAAAAACATTACACTTCAAAAAGCCTCCAACCTCCCTCACAAACAAACCATCCTAACAACTTCTGGCAGCTTTCATCCATTCAGAACAATCTGTGTAAAAATAATCTGCACATATTTCCAAACTAATATCAAATGATCATTTTATATTTTCATGTAGGATGTTAGATTTAGAAATGTAAGAGTATTTGTGTCATACTGTCATATTATTTGTCATTTTTTTCTGGTTTTTAACATCCTTATAACAAATTTACTTGTGCAAACAATTGCATCAGATAACTTGTTTCAGAGAATATCTCTTATATGCAAATTATATTGCAAATTAAGCATTTAAGCATTACTATAGCAATTTGGAGAGGATTAGGCCTAAATTAAAACCAAACAATTCATTAAGTGGGTAAGAAAAGTAAACTTCGTAATCTCTTAACAGCTAATTAAACAACCTTCGCTTCTCTTTGCATAGATTTTACCTGCAATAATAATTAAGAACATTTGCCTCAAATAGTTCAGTGTTTGAAGGTCTGGCGGCAGTGGAAAGTTTAGGTATTTATGCGAGCAATTGCATTTCCAGTCAAACAGATTTGAATTTAATGCTACTGTCTGCCAGGGTGTCAGTTAAACAATGACAGCTGTGGTATTTGGGTGAGATGCGAATAAGACAAATGCCAATGTTGTCTGACTCTAATGATTTAATCACACGTTATCTCAGCAATGCAGTTCTTGATCTCAAGCTTAATTAGTTCAAGCAGTCAATCAAGAAAACTAATCAATCAAAGCTGGAGGCTACAAACATCTTTGTATTCTGAACCTTTTGGTCCTTAAAAGTCTGGAAACCGTTTTTTGAGAAGGAAGGATTACAAGACTGCTAATTTTTTAGTTATATAACAATAATTTATTATTTTATTTCCTCATGTAGCACACCTAGAACACATAGACCTGGCTACAAAGTTGTTTTACACATCAAAAAGAGACTAAAAACATGACAGCAAGATTACTCAAGGTGTCTCTTCACAACCTGTGGTAGAAAAATGAGCCTCTATACAAGGCACAATCAGACTCCATATTTAGCGCTTGACTGAGATACAGACTGGGTCATTTGGCATTATAAAGATGGAATAAGATAACTTAGACTCAAAAATATAAATAATGTTTATACAGAACAGTACAAAAATCGTATGTATTGTACGCAATACCATTAAAATGGTAACATCGTGTGGTATGTCAAACGACTGTTGTAAACCAATTAAACTGCAATGAAGACCTTTACCCATGAAGATCTTGATAAGAACATTTACAGATATTTACATTTCGGATTTAAAAGATGCAATGGCAGCAAAAAGCCAATATTCAAGTACTGTATTTTATATCGCATGAAAACTTGCCATTTATAAAATACAAATGCAAATGCATGGAACGAAACACTACATTAAACCACAATGTAGTTCGTAAAACCCTATTAAAAATGTCTTTTATACATTCTAGTACGAAAACACAGCGAGGTCTGTAATGGTAGTGTCAACGTGTCAGTGTATCAAAAGAGTTTTTGAACATTCACATTTCTTGAAGTCTTGAGTTTAGTTGGGTTTTTACAAAGTATTACTCAGTTTCACAAAACATGAAAAATATCTGCATCTTCACCTTTACTGTATAAAATGGCCACTTGGAATGAGGCAAGTACAGAAACCGAGACCACCTAAGGTCATGCTTTTCACTAAACTGTTGTGACTGACAGGAAGGCGTTGTGAACTTTGGTGCCCTCGGGTGCTCGTGCTCCATGACTCATGAGCTCTTGAATGGTCATCCAGTTGTCAAGAATCTTCTTGTTTCGTTTCTTCAGCATTTTCTTATGACTGAGCTCCAGGATGCTGACCTCTCCGCTTGCCGTCCCCATGGTCTCCCTGAGGCACTCAAGCCGGCTCCTCTGCATGAACTCCCTCCTGCGCCTCTGCTCCCTGGCCCGTGCTAGCTGCTGCTTACGTTCTTCTTTACTCCAGTACCTGCCCATCTTTAACTCGCTGACTGCATCGTCATCTGTAGTCATCCCACCGCTGCGTTCCTCACGGATCCGTAAGGCTCGTTCACGCAGGATGCGGTCCCTTGCGGGCCGACGTGCCACATACCTGGTCCCGTCTGCTCGTACCTTGACCTTCCATTCAAGGCGGCCAGGTGGTGAGGGTCCAGGCCGTCCACGGAGGCTAAGGAGGCTAAGCTGGCTCTGAGAGTACTCCAGAGAGGAAGAGGAATGCTGTTGTAGGAGCTGTAGGTAACTCTGGTAGTGTCTTGTACTGGGAGGCTGGGTTGTTGTGGTGTTGCTGTGGTAAGGTGAGTGGTATTGGCGAGCGGCTGCAACCCTATTTCGGTTTCTTTCTTTCTCACAGCGCTCATCATCAGCTGGAAGTGCTGGGTCAGACTCCGAGGGGTTGCTGGGGCTTTGCTCCAAGCTGCTGGAGAAGGCTTGGCTGGGTCCTTGTGAACTGGGACTGGTGATAGGGGTCTGTAAAGGTGGTGTGGAGCTGGTGTACGTATGGGCACGACTGCAAGTAGGGCTACTTTGGCTGGGTAAAGACAAGATGGGACTACTGTAGGGACTCTGCAAGTGTTGGGTACTCCGAAGGTTCCTCTGATTGGTCAGGTGGACCCGACGCTGTAGAGAGTGATCGGGTGAACCTTCTGTTCCCAGTGGAGTCGAGCGGGAACTTTCGGCTGTATTGTAGGCACTAGAGCTGTCTTTATCTCTGAACTTCTCACTTTGTAGTCTCTCAGGGTGTTCGTTGATATCCGCAAGCTTGCCACGACGCAGCCGACTATCCTTATCCGTTCGAGGAGAGTCGTGCTTGCTCCTGCGCAGCTGGTGGGCTTGCATGATGCTCTGGCACTCAAGTTCGATGCTGCGCAGCTCTTCGTTAAGCATGTGCAGCTCCCGTGCCACTCCACTTCCGCCCTTCTCCGACAGGCTGCACTCGATAGTACTGCTTCGCCTGTAGACCAACCCGCATTCTCCACTATTACGGATCTGGCACTTGAGCTCCAGGAGTTGCTGGAAGTGGTCACACTCCACTCCATTCTCGCTCAACTTGGCCTCCTGACCCTTCTGCCTGGTCAAGCTTACGGTGTCCATAGGAACCAAATGCGAGCCTGCTTCCCACCTGTCCCCAAGTTGTTTTTGAGTCCATGTTTGGGGATGAGAGAGCAATTCATGCTCAGACCTCTCTTCAAAGCTGCATTTCACGCCACTGTCCTTCTCAAGAATGGCAGAGGAACATGTTGCTGTATCTGTACTTGCTGAGGCATCCTCGCGTCTTTTAGACTGCAAAACAAGAACAGACACAACCCTTTAATGTCTGTTATAACATCAAGACTCAGAGCAAAGGAACTTTTGGTGAATATGTTCAAACCTACCCGCTTTACACAACCAGCTGTTTGAAGAATTCCCTCCTTTTTCTGTTCTTCTAAAATCTCCATCTTTAGCTCCTCTAGGAAATCTTGATGGTCTTCATCAAGCCAGCTTCCATCCATCTAAAAGAGAAAATCTCAATAGGGTTCACAATTTCTTGGCAAACCAAGGGGTTTGGCTTATCATGCAATAGTAGTAAAAAGCATCTTTTTCCTCATTTTTTCAAGCTTTGGTAGATATTTTACCATTTATATTGTCTTTTTGGATGACTTTTAAAGCATTAATTGGACATTGTATTTCCAAACACAATGACATCAAAGCTAAGTATAGTCACTTGTGAAGGGTTTGGGATCACCATTTTGGTGAAACAACAACAGCATATGCTGGTTAAGTAGGTTTTGAAGCATGACAGCTGGTTTGAGCTTGTTTAAGCTGGTCCTGAGTTTAGGACCAGCACATGACCGGCCGAAACCAGCTGTCATGCATCAAAACATTTTTTTTAACAAGGATTAAACATTCTGAATTTTACAGATATCATGTGGCTCTATTCTCAGGTGATTAGCTCACACACATATTTACATTTCACAAGTTTGCGCTTCCTTACGATAACAACTAGAGCGTATTTGGCATGCTGTCCGGGGAGCGCGACCGGATGTCGGCGAACGGCGAGCCCTAGAAAATGGAACCCTAGTGGGTAGAACCCTAACCAGGGCTGAGCTCGACGTCCAGCTTGAATCCCACTCGCCCCCCAGGGAAGGCGCGAAAAGACTGTTGAGAAGGGGAGGAGGAGGGATGCGAAACGAGAAAAAGAGAAGAGGAAAAGGTGCCTATTTAAGGGGATAGTATAAAGATTTGATTGGCTGGGAGAAAATAGACTGATCAGAAGATTGAAAACAGCTGAAGCTA
>JAUCNO010000753.1:1855724-1880399 GCA_032353835.1 Enteromius viviparus
GAAATTTGTTTTTAAACATGTTTCACTGGACTCGGACTCGACTTGGACTCGACCTTTTAGGACTCGGACTTAAGTACAACTCGGCCCATTTTGTACTTGGACTTGTCTCGGACTCGACTGGTCAAAGACTCAAACTCGACTCGGACTCAAATTAGGTGTACTCGAACCCAACACTATAAAAAGCCATATGTACACAACATATAAGTCCTTGACATGCATGCAACAAACTGGAAACATGAAAAAAATCTAATGAAAAAAAACCTGCAAAGGTCATATATTGGGCTCTGTATGGACCCGATTTGATCAAAAATACAATTAAAGCAATTTATTACATTATTTAATTATTAATTTTCGTACAATTTTTGTGTATGTACTACAATTTAAAATAACCATTTTCTTTTTAATGTATTTAAAATGTAATTTCTTCCAGTGATGGTAAAGCTAAACTTTCCAGTCTTCAGTTTCTCATGATCCTTCTGAAATAATTCTAATATGCTGATTTTCTACTAGGTTCCTATTATTATCAATATTATCATCAACAGTTGTAATGCATAATTTATATTATTTTTTATTACTACTACTTCACGAAGAATAGAAAGTAGTGCATTTAATATAATGTCTTTGCCCTTTAGGGTCATACATTGAAACTAAACACATAGCTGGAATGCAGCGGTCCACAATGTTCTCTTTGACAGTGATAAAAGGACATGATAGGGCATTAATGTGTGTCTGAGAGAGTGAGTGTGTTAGCAATTCTCACCGGTCCGATGCTAAGATGGTCCATTTTGAATTTACCAGGGAAGGATCTGCTGAGGGCCAGATGTCGGGCGTGCATGTAAAACTAAACAGAGAGACACTATAATAACCAATGGAATAAAGAGAACTGAATGAACAGTTGAGATGAGACTCACCCGTCCAAGGTATCTCCAGTCCAGCAGGTCAGAGAGTCTTTCTGTGCGGTTGCGCTGGATTATTCGCTGTCTACGCGACTGCTGGCAGAATGAAAACATGAACTGAGTCAGCTGGTTACACGACTCGTCTGCAGAACGGAAGCGCCGGTCCACAATGTAGATGCCTACAACACATATACAGATACAACAGCATAACTAGCTGTACCAGATTCAGTGTGTTATATCAAATATAAAGTGCATTGTTAACTGTACATAAAATACTAACTGTGCATATAGTTTTGTTAAGCAGTGACTCATTCACGCACCATATTCAGAGGGGTCAGATACATGTTCCTCCATGAAACAGCCAAACCCAGACAGATTGGTGGTCACGCTGGGGATGCCCATGACGGTACACTCTCCTGAACACATTACATTACAGAAGATGATCAGTGGGAGTCATATAATACAATATATGGCGCAAAAAAGATATGTATACAATATACAGTATGAGACCAGAGATCCCATGCAGTTTTGGGGGTAATGCATTAGAGCATTAAAGCAAGATGCATAATCAGATTCCTTTTTTCAAGTAACTAGTAAAGTAATGAATTACTTTAATTTACAAGAAAACATCAGAGTTACTCATATCAGTAAGTTACTTGGTTACTTTGTTTTCCCATTTACTGATGGATGAGTCTTCTGTTCCCATGTTGAAAAAATCAAGAGTAAGCGCAAAGGTGTTGTGTGCACGGTGTAAACATGATGTTAATTTAGTTCTAGAGTACATGTCAATATGCATGAATTCATCTCAGTTTATTTAAAAATGTAAAAATTAAAATTACAAATAAAATTAAAAAAAAACTACAGAAAAGTGTTAATCTTTCTGCATTCTACTGTATAGATGTGAAAATACTTTTCTTTCAGCTTATTCATTTCACATTTGGTGGGAAAATGCAGCCTTTTATATTATAATTTTTATATTATTTATTATATTAAAACAAACAAGCAAGCCCAGATTTAAAAAGTGACACAAAAGTAACACAAGACATTCACTTCAGACTTTCCATAAAAATTAACTTAATAACAAAATTACTTACATTTAGGGAATACTTTTACAATATAAAAGTAACTTTCTCAACACTGATCGCATGTATGAAAAATATGCACTTTAAATAACATTTATGTATGAAATACAAATAACCTATATAAACAAAAGGACAAAATATCTTTGTTGTTTGAAAATGGACCAAGATTAATATATAATCAATCAAATCAAGCCTTAAATTTTCATGATGTGTAAGATGTTGGATGTAAGTATGTGAGATCTGTTACAATGGTTGTGAAAGTGTGAAACCTGGAGTGTAGCCCCATGGTTCATAGTAAGATGGAAACACTCCCAGATGGCAGCCGCGCACAAACTCCTCATAGTCCATTGGCAGCAAGGGGCTGGTAGAGGACAGGAACTCCGGATGGAAAACAATCTGACATAAAAAACACAATTTATGATTAATGCAAAATGTAAAACCTATAATTAGATAATATTTGTATAACATTTGGTATGATAAGTCATTGTTTTATTTACACACACAAGTATTCTCATAGCTTTTTAAAATGATGGTTTAACCACTGATGTCCCATGAACTATTTTAACAATGTCCTTACTACTTTTCTGGGCCTTGAACATGTCAAAGCTCTCAGATTTAATCAAAAATACTTTAATTTGTGTTCTGAAGATAAAAAATGTCTTATGGTTTTTGGAATGACAAGAGGCTGAGTAATTAGGGACAGCTTTTTGGATGAACTATCCCTTTAATACCGAGCCCTACATATTAGCTGCTTTTAATTAAAGTCTACTGGCATAAGACACAGATAACTGCACACCTTCACTCTGTCATTGCGACTATTGAAGAGGCCAATGCGGCGAATGTTGCTCAGGATGGGGTCCGTGGAGTCGTCCAGCATGTTGTGAGTTGTTACTGGAGGAAGAGAGTGTCTCTATGGAGAACAAAGGCATTGATGCAACTGCATGTGAGTGTATTTGACAAAGGAAGTGTAATGAAAATAAGAACAGCAATTCATAAGCAGTCATTACATAAAAATCTAAATGCTTTCCCATTGCATTTCATTTTATAATAATTATCTAAAAAAAAAAAAATTTAATATCAAAACTTGCTGCCTGCTATTCGTCTGCTTGCACCATTTCTATAAATAATTTTTCCCATTAAATTCCAGAGACTGGGTCACTCACAGGAAAAGAGTAAATGGACTTTAACCCTCCTGAAGTATTAGACTCATTTCTTACTCTCATTCCTTCTGATAAACAAACACCAGCACTAACGGATCAATATCTCTCCCCGAAATATTGATACGCAGATAAATCTAACCGGAGTGGCTGTATATTGACTGGCTGCTCATAACACTGCCATTAAAACGCTGTAGAATAAATCTCAGTAACACATTCAATCGATCGACTGCAGACAGTCAGGAAACGTGGTTAAATACGTCACTAAGGTCTGTAACAAGTAATCCAGCAGAGTGATGCAGGGGATTCCACCGCAGATTTACAGAGGCGTAGGTGGTCGATAATTACTATAACCTAAGGCTGACCTTTGATTAGAGTCCATTCATAAAAAAATATGCAGGGGAGGATGAATGAAAGATACCATTTTTAGACCCGTATCCTAATTTGCCCTTAAACACCACGATTAAATAATGAGGGCAAAAAGGTGAGGAAATAATAACGATTTTAATAAAACACATTATATAAAAACTTGTATGTTAGTTACAAAAAATTATATAGTATTAGCCTATATAGGCATTTATTGTTGTGATAATAACCTGCTGACTGTACTTGGTCTTACTTAAAAATATAAAATAATAAAAGAGATAAAAAATAAAGACTTCTTTTTAAGAAAATCTTAATTTATGTTTAAATAATGTAGTTTAATGTAACCACTACTAAATTAATTCAATAGATTCTAAACATTTTATTATTATTTTATTTTTAATAAATTGCATTTACAAATGCAATTTTTGTTTTCACTTTTCACACTTAACCAGTTTTTCATTTTTAATAATTTTTAAGTAATAAAATAGAAAAAAAAAAAAAAGATATAATTATAATTAATATAGGAAAACAAATAATATAAAAAAACTAAAAAACCTCTGTTAACATCTGTTACAATAATTTACTTTAAAAGATTTTTAAAAAAATCAAACACATACATATTTGCTATTATTAGCAGAAGTGTACTCTAAGTATCAGTTTGGTTCATTTGTAAATGAGACCTCTTGTGACGTAAGAACTTTTGTCCGACCTGTGTTGCATAAATGGCCCTCTTCATGATTGTGAAGTCATCTCTGTCCAGGATTTTGCTCATGTCCGGGATTTCACCTCTGTGCACACAGGAGTTTTTATTAAAGGAGATCCTATCTGAAATGACCCACTGACATCACACATTGTCATTATAAATAATCTGACAGCTCCCTGGGGAAGTGTGGTGTACTCTCATCAACACCTAGATAACGCTGTGAAATATCAACACTTGAAGGTTACACAGACACTCAAGTTTATGACGTCAGATGTTCATACTTCCTGTTCGTCAGCATGTACGGATAACATTTACAGTCACATCTATTTGAGTCCTGTTATGACAGCTCTGTGTGAATGAATCACCAACCTTAACAAGCTCTCGTAAAGCCTTTTTCCAAACTTCTCCTTCACTGACTGAGCGGTGTCCCTGACAGACAGAAGATAGAGAGGATAGCATATTGAGAGGATAGTATCTTGCAGTTGATGGAGATTTGTGGGATGCACATCCAGGGCATGAAGCTGCCGTTACACCACATCCCAAAGATGCTCTACTGGGTTAAGATCTGGTGACTGTGGGGGGCATTTTAGTACAGTGAACTCAATGTCATGTTCAAGAAACCAATTTGAAATGATTCGAGCTTTGTGACATGGTGCATTATCCTGCTGGAAGTAGCCATCAGAGGATGGGTACATGGTGCTCATAAAGGGATGGACATGTTCAGAAACAATGCTCAGGTAGTCCGTGGCATTTAAACGATGCCCAAATGGCACTAAAGGGCCTAAAGTGTGCTACGAAAACATCCCCCACACCATTACACCACCACCACCAGCCTTCACAGATGGATCCATGTTCTCATTCTGTTTACGCCAAATTCTGAAGGCGTATTAGTATGGTGTTCCTAATAATCCTTTAGGTTAGTGTATTAATAATATTATAGCATTGTTTCATTAATACCCTGAAAGGTTATACACTCGAGCAGTTACGCACCACAGCTGTTTGCGTACAGCCTGTCCTTTAAGAGACTCCACGTTGAAGTTGTTCGTTTTGGCAGGCATGATGAAAAACACAACCACTGTAACATCACTCTTGTGAACCTGTAATGAACACAAACACACAATCAGAAATTGACTGGTAAATTAATGCATTTTGTAAAGAAACTATAAGTGCTTTCAAACATTCAGCGGTGACTGTTCATGCTGTACCCTTAACAAGTAGTTTAATCTGGACAGAGACTCGAGGAACAGATCTGCTCCTTTATTAGAAAACTCATATCGTCCTGCGATGAAAAAGAATAAGGTCTTTTCCAGATTGAAGTCCAGATGGCTGCAGATGAAAAGAGATTTTTTTTAAATTATAACAAGTGCCATATTTTGAAAAGTTATTGTGCAGACAAAAAAGAGCTCTAACCCGTAGAAGTGACCCCTAACAAACTCCTGGATCTTGCCTTTGCTCATGGAGTGCAAGTTCTGGAACTCGTGCATGGCTGAGAACTTCCTAACATTCAGACCATTTGGGGTAACGACATCTGCATGGACCAGAAATGCAAGCATGATCTTTTCAACATATTTAGAAGCCAATAAGAGCAGATGAGGTGCTTCGTAATGCAGGGGATACCGGCTTGTCTATGGAGCATATGATTGGCCTCCACAGCTGTGATCTGGGACACGGTGGTGAAGACATGTGCACAGTGTACCGCTGCTCTCTCCAAACAATACCGATGGTAGATCTGTCTCTCCCCTGCCTCCTGGTCTATGTTAAACTGCATGAAATGAAGAATAAAAATTAGCTTTTAAAAGGGTTTAAAACGGGAAGACTAGGGACTGATGTTATGCAGAGTCCAACATTCATTTTTGCAACCTTTGCTGAAATAAGAATTTACAAATCAAAAGTCTCTGAGCTTCCCCTCATCAGCAGGTGAAGGAAGTCTCTGTGGGGCCAAAAGGCAATCGCATCAGCCAGTAAATCATAAGATGCTGTCAATTATTCTTCAATCAACCCCTGCAACCTTCAGGCATGATGACCTTTATGCTCCCTACACCAGGCCCAATTATCACTGCATGCACTCACACCTGCTCGGTTCCACCTCTAATAAGTGTTCACTACACTAACCCACTAGATTGATTTCTGTGGGACACACTTTAAACAGCAGGAAATGTGGGGGATGTTGTATTGTATGTCTTAAGTCTTGTAAACTGGAATTTAAAAAAAATTAAAAATAACAAAGCTATACTTTTATTATTAATAAAATAATTAATACCATAAGCTAATGCATAATTAACATAAATATTATAAATATTTTACTATTTTTTTAATTTTTTTAAATATATTTACAGTTTTAAAAATGCAAAAAATAAACAAATAAAAAATAAAAAAGTAAATAAAATGATGAAATGGAACAAAAAAAAAAAAAAATTATCATATTTACCTCCACCCCAATACTTATTCTTTTTTTCAGAAAAGCATACTGTTGTTGAAACTTCCGGATTGTGAATACATTCATTCAGCTATATCGATACCTATATAGACATCTATTTTTCTCCCTAGGGCTGGCCAGTGGGTTTGTGGAGCCCCAGGCAAGATCATTAAGTTGGTGGCCTATTTTCATGATCTTACCAATATTGACATATTAATAAAACAACATAATCGATGCAAACATTAATAAAATTACTCGAAATAAGCAAACTTTAGTTAGTTTAATATAGTTTAATACCATCTGCATTTTTTTTTGTTGCGGCTTGTTTCCAATGTGTTGTACTTATTTTGTTGTGTCATGGAGATTTTGTTGCGTTTCGGGCTTGTTTGCTCTATGTTATTTAGTTTGTGTTACTGTGGAGATTTCATTGTGTGTGATAAACGAATGATCGAAAGCTCATATAAAAAATTTAGAGATTATTGAGGTCATACAAACCCTTCAGTATCACAGAATTGATGGATACCTTTAAAGTTGAACACTTGAACACGAACACTTGCAGCACAATGAATGTACAAAAAAAAAAAAAAAAAGCACAAACAGAAAATGCAAAAGTGAATAGAATTTAAAAACCATTGAAAACCAAGTAGGATAAAAAATTTATACATAACATATCACCTTTAGGACAAGTTGCCCCTGCATGTCCCAGTCTTACAAAAGAACTAGTTATAATATGTACAGGGCCTTTGATTATGTGCTGGACAGTGAGGGGCTTTCAAGTCAAACTCATGTATGTTGTCAAAACAATCCTCACCTTGTCCAGGTTGTTATAGAAGTCTGCATTACCGGCGCATAAGTACCGGCCCAGTAGGGTGGCATGTGTGGTGAAAATGGTTGCCAAGGGAATCTTTCGGGAGCGGCACAGTACAAGTCCCGTCCCAGCCTGCCACTCATGAAAATGAGCAATTACATTGGGATTGTCCTGCAGTTGGTCTGTTAACTGCGAAGAGAGACAAACAGGTTAAACATCATCAGCACATTACTCCATCAAACCACAATGCTTTATCCTACAAAGTTAATATACACCAAATCGATTCATATTTTGTCTAGGATAGACTCCAGTATAATTCAGGCAAGTGTTTAGAAATGGTGCTTTTTTACCTCCTTGAAGAACCAGGCCACAAGTGACCCAAAGATGAGCGAGTCGTTAGCCTCCCTGTCATGAAAGGGCAGCCCGATGCTGCACGCGTTCCACAGATCCCCCTTCCAGCGGTCCAGGTTCCAGGCAGCAGCCCCGATATCAAAGAGGATGACGTATGGACTGCCCTCAATCAACCAGCGGCCAAAGTGCACCTGAAGGTAGAGAAGTAGTGAGGGCCAAAAATCACAGGTGTAAAAGGAGCCTATTACATTTGAATTTTTAATGTTTTGAATTATATTTTATTTTATATTTTGTTCAGTATAGTTTATGTCAAATTTGCTTATAATTGTAGTTTAGGCTTTAAAATATTTCACTTATCTGTTTAGCATTTCACTTAGTTTATTGCAAAGACAAGACTTTCTAAGTTTACGTTACTATTAAAGGCCCTGTTGTTATGTCAGGAATTATAATTCAGAAATAGATCAATAACCAAAAAAACCTTCATGTTTCCTCTCTGAAATGACACTCTGGCGTCATCTGCTGGTCAAAATGACAGTCTCAGAAAGACAAAAACACTGTTGCATACATTTAAAAGCGGCTTTATTTTCTGATTAACTTTAATATTACCTTCTGATATTGTTATAGGAATCACATCAGTGCCATACAAAAAAAATGTACTGATCAAATGACTACAGCCCTCAATGAACCTGGCCATGGTCTACATATAAGATGCAGACCTTGAGAAAGAGCATGACTAATAACCACGTGTTTAATACCTGGCAACCGTTGTTAATCAAGGAGTCCATGGCAGCTTTGATGGCTTGATTTGGAGGTTCACATTTCTCCACCTGGGTCTTGAAGTTGTGTTCGTAGTAGGGTCCCATCATGATGTAGTTCTCTCCCCATTCGTCCACGGTGATCTTTGCTTTAGTCTGAATAACAGTGTATATACCCCCAACTGGAAACAGACGCACAGTTGTGAAGGGAATAAAATATTTATAAATGAGAAATTAGAACTTCAAACTAAAACAGTTTTCAAACTAGATTTAGGCCTCAAAGATCTGACTAGTACAGGTGATAAGTGAAAAAAATGTTCACTTTTTCATAAAAGCATGAAACTTGGTACGCCTGTATAGTTTGCAGCCCTAAACATTTTCAGAAATGGAGCCTTTGCAAAAACACCTTGTGCTTTCTATGGTGACCATTTTTATTTCCATCATAACCATATTTTTTATCATGAACCAAACATGGTTGTGGGAAAATGATTTCACAAACCAGGAAAGGTGAACAGAAATGACTCTCTGTGAGGTTACCATAAGGAGTCTCAGGCTTCTAGAGGGGATGTAGGAGGCTGCTGAGCCTGTAGCTGTTCTGTACGCAGACATCAATGTTTTGAACTTGGTGCAAACTGCAACTGGTAACCGGTGCAGGAAGATAAAGAAAAGTAAGACGTAGGCCCTTTTGGATTTGTTGTAGAATGCTGCATTCTGAAAAAAATGTTGAGGTTTGATTGCGCATGATGGAAGTCCAACCAATAGTCCAATAGTCCAGCATAGAAATGACAAGGGCCTGGTCAAGAAGTTGTTCAGCATGCTCTGTTCAAAAGGGCCTGATCCTCCTAATTTTGTCCAAAGGAAACTTGCATGATTGAGCTATTTTTACAATTTGGTCCTTGCATTGGCAGGGTCAAGCATTGGTGAACAGTTATAAGGAGGACAAGAGATATGAATAGTTCCCGATGGGGTCGACGATCTGTGAGCAATATCCAGGGGGGTGAGACAAGACGGGTAATCCACAGGCAAGCTGGAGTACTGGTGCAAAATGACAATAATAGGGACATAGGGAAACAGAGGAAATAGCCAAGTAACACTTGGCAGTGAGGTCAGGACTGAACAAACATTAAATAGACCAGGTAACAAGGTAAAAAGGGAGGAATAATAATAATGAAGGAAGCAAACAAGATGGGCAAAGGAACAGAGGAACACAGAAACAATGGGAAACACATTTTCAAATAAGAGTCCACAAACCAAGACAGGGGAACACATACGGAAATCATGACACAACCATTGGATCATCTGGTTGAAATCAATGATAGAGCTGTGTGACGTCAACACAGCAATGCTTATATATTGGGTCTTAGTGATGTAGTGCATGTGCTGAAGAGAAAGGGTCCAAGAGCTGAACTCAGAGGAAACCCTGTGACCAGTTGAAGTTCTTTTGATACCTCTCCTCCCAAGGAAACCCTGAAAGACCTACCTGCTGAAACCTGACTGGTTAAAGTTCAGTTGGTCATTCTGTGAAAGACATAATGTTACTGTGTCTATAAAGGCGTGAACCAAATGGTCCATTTCATTAGAATAATAGTCCTCAAGTCAAGATTCTCTTGTAGATTACAGGATCTCCGGTGGGAAGGGTTAGAGATCTAGCTGGCTGTTTCCAGCCCTTCTGTCTTCAGGTAAAAATTATATCCCACATACAGAACAGCAACAAGGGTTAAGATTGTTTTTTCCGATGGCTACATTTCTGAAAATGTTCAGAAAGTTTCATGCTGTTATGAAAAAGTGAACAATTCGCCTACATTTTTGAGCATTTCACCTGGACTACTATTGATCTGAAGCTTAATGTTTAACCTCCTATACAGTCCCACTGATATAAGAGTGTATAAATTCTGCACACATGTACACTTTTATGTAAATGACAGCTCTGTCTTGTTTAACTATTTTCAAGCCTTCCGATAATGGGGTGAACAGTCTCGAGGTCAAATGCACTTTCAGGGGCCAAAATCGCAACTAGACTCTCGCCAAGGTTATGCAATACATTTAATCATACATTTAAATTGTAGAATTTCTAATTGATTCTTCAGTTATGGGCACTTTTGGTAATAGACCTTTAGAAACGTTACAATTTGCACGCTATATATGTGCGACAGGTTATTTTACTTCTCAGCCATCATGAACAAATGACATTGGATATAATTTCTAAAAGATGATTATTAGGTACTGGTAATGAAGGTGAAAAGTAAATGGTCATTTTAGAATATGTATTTCTCTGGCAAAAGCTTATCTCACACCTAGCTTATCAGATGCAATCATATTATTTCACACTTTTTGACAAAAATCTCTCTCTCACACACACACACACACACACACACTTTAGATGTATAATAGCTATACAAAATGTATAGTTACATAATATAGCCCACAAATCAATAGGAAAATGAACAATTGTTGTAAATTTTATTATAAATTATTATATTTATGTAATGAAATGGCCTGTATTTTTGTATGGCAATGGTTATTCTCATAGCTAGCATGCATTATAAATACAAGCGAATAATATATTCATAAAATTTCACAAGATGTAGAAATTATCCATAAATTAAAACATGTAGTTCTTACCCTTATTGGTGACTTCCCACGAGACCTCGAAAAGCAAGAGGTCTTGCACAGGTAGACTTTCCTCTTCCCATAATGGAAGTCCACTTAATGACGTTATTGACAGTGATCTGGATAGTCGCATCGCAAGCGTTTTTATCTTTTAACTGCTGTTTCAAATTGGAAATGGGCCGAACTGGCTATTATTATTGTGGTAAGAATAAACCAAACAGTCACCAAGACTGTTTCTCTTCGAGTTAATGGAGCTCCTGGTAACTGTGAGCTGTTGCTCTCTCTCTTCCTCTAACCTTTAGTGTAGTCTAAAAAAACTGCATGTACACACTATGCTCGCGTGTCTGAAGTCCACAGACATCAAGGAGAAAGATTTGGCCGCAGCGCGCAAACCCCTTTGACCGGGACGGCACGTGCACACGCATGCTTTATGACAAACAGCATGTCTCAGTGGCTTTAGTATTGATATATCCTTTTTTACAAGACTAAATACACAAGTTATGACACACGTCTACGAGTGTTTGACGTTTAACTTCTGGACGACGACATTTGTTATTTGTTTTTGTAGAGAAAATACGCTTTTTACAGGACAGTCCGTCTATGTTGCATTAAACGGGATCCATTAAAGTTCAAACAAAATGAGTTACACTCTACAGCAAATGACAAAAAATAGCTAGACAGAAAGACAGACTGATAGATAGACACTTTTATGTTAGGACATGTTCTTTTATTACCTCTCTAATGTGTATAGGCTATAAAAATAAATAAAAAATTACTGTCAAACTTTCTGCTGATCTATTTTCCTGCTGAAGAATCCCCAGCTAAAATCAGCCCAGCATGGTCTTAGCTGGTTTAGGCTGGTCAGCAGAATGGTTTTAGAGGGGTTTTGGCCACATCTTAGCTTGTCATGCTGGAAGACCAGCTAAAACTTCCGGCCTAAACCAACTAAGACCAGCCAACCAGCCTAGGCTGGTTTCAGCTGCGGGGTTTTCAGCTGCGGGGTTTTCAGCAGGCTACTGCTATCAAATTTACATATTTCCACATTTCATACTTTAGGACGTTATTGTCTCACACACACACAACACACAAACCTTGAAGGCTGAGGGTAAAAAGCTCTTAAATGTACCAAAATCCATGGCACTTTTCCATAATTCATACTCACACCATGTAAGATAATGTGTTGTCACATTATGTCAGGAATATTTTCTTGTTGTTATGATATCCAGGCATGATCTTATAACCATGGATGGCAAGATGACAATGAAACTTTACTATATTTTTCCACAAGGCACTGAAAATGGCCATGATTGTACACCATTATAGAGGCTACATTTAGCTATGTTTTCCTGCTACAAGCCCTTATTTCACTTTCATATCATGTTTTCCCTTGCACCGAATGAGAGAAAGCTCAAATTAAAATGTGTTATGTGTATAAAACCACACATAATGTGCTTTTGGTAGGGTTTTGTAGCAGAACTATTTGAATAATCGCAGTGGATTTCAGTGTACAATTTACCACAGGGTTTCCAAGAAATAAAGCTTATATTTTAAGAGTCAAAATGTTCCGCATGAGGCTACAGGGAGGTCCTATTTGCCACTGACAGTCATACATGTAAAATAAGGTCAGAGGATGTCACCAGCAAAGCTTTATATTGAAGGAGGACAGCAGAGAATGGGTTTGTTCACTGAAGAGAGAAAAGCTCAGCTCAGCTCCATAAGCTTCACAATTCAGCAGCATGAAAATCAAGGCTCTGATTCTCTTCATGTCTGCAATGATCTGCCAGTCCACAGCTTTGAGAGCACCATTCACTGACATGGACACATCTGAGCCCCTTCCAGGTAAGGATGACACTTTGCAATCAAAATGCATAGAAAATAAATCAAATTAATGCTTGCACTGAAATGAATCTCTTACTTCCCAGACTCCAAGCAGCATTATCTCTCCATGGAGCGGAGGCAGTTTGACGAGCCCAGCACTTCGGACGACGCAAGCCTTTGCTTTTTCTTCCAGGAAAAAGACGAATTGAGTCACATTTCCTGCAAACATCGATTAACGCGCAGTAAATTCAACTACAACCCGTTTGGGCTGCGCTTTGGAAAGCGAAATGAAGCGACAACTACCGACACTGACAGACCCAAACACAAGCACCTGCTGCCAATGATGCTTTACCTGAGAAAACAATTAGAAACTTCTTGAAAATCACTCCTCTGTCACATGGAAGGATGCTTGGTTGAAAACTGTGGGTAATTATTTCAGGCGCGCTTTGCCTGCTTTTATTTTTTAATCATGGAATTTTATGGCGCACTTGTTTCACTGAGTTATTGTATTTGTGCAATAAACGTTTTATATTGTTTGATGGCTTTAAGTAAATCATTTGCATTTATGATCGTTGACAGTGTGCAAATTAGAGGAGCTTGAATTAAGCTTATGTTGACACTAAATTAATACAAAAAAGAATAATTTTTACACACCTGTGTATGTTGAAGCGTTTCAAAGATTTCAGTAACAGCTTTGTATGTGCAAGTATCACTTCGTTCACTGTTGTTAATTTTATAGCACAACGTTATCAAAAGCGCTGTCATTTTCACTTATATTTGTTTTAAAAATTACGCGAGATGACATTTTATATTAAAAATCATTATTGTATAATTTATTTTAAAAATAATTATCACAAAAATGGTACAAAATATTCGTATTAGTACTTGGAGAACACAAACACAGCCAGCAGACAGATTTGAGCAGGTTTATTTATCAACTTCATTTACACACTCAAATGACCAACACTTACAACATGATTCAGAAGAATGAATACATTTGTAACCATCTCTCTTCAATGCCTTCTCCTCTTGACTTAAACAGAAAGACCCAAGAACGTTCCCTAATGATCTCACTAAATTATGTCTAGACGAGAGGTGTTGGTTCTTTCTTTTTTGCCCACACAGAGTGACTAGGTTAACAAGTGCAAATGTGAAGAACCAAAGATGTTTCCCTTTGATCGTTCTCTTTAGAAGAAGAAAAATTCCACATTTTGGATTATTATTGTACCTACATTAACCACCACGAAAAAAATTAACTTCAAAGCAACCTGGTCCAAAAACAAGTGAGAAGAAAGGACCGACAAAGAGTTAGAGGGAGTGTGAACAGAGTTAAGGAAAGGAGTGCATGGTGTCCAGCGATTGATCTACAGGTCCTTTAGGTCTTTCTGGATACCCCACAGAGTGTCGGCGCTCTTCTTCAGCTGAGCAATTTCTTCATCGGTCAGGGTCATGTTGATGACGCTGCCCACTCCGCTGCTGTTCAGAACACAGGGCAGGCTGAGGTACACCTCCTCGCCGATGCCATACATGCCCTACAAACATACAATAGGAAACACATTATGTAATCACGAATAACTAGCAAAGGTTCCTAATTTATTCTGTGCAGTTCTATGATATGGAAGAGAATAACTCTACCATGTTAAACTGAGTATAAAGTTCGCTCACCTTCACCATGGTGGAGACAGGGTGGACCCTGTTCAGGTTCTTCACCAGGGTCTCAGTCAGGTCGGCCACACTGAGGCCAATGGCCCAGTTAGTGTAACCCTTCAGCTTGATCACTTCATAAGCACTAAGAGAAGATAGAAGTAACTAATTAACAATAGATATTTACTTTACATCATTATTTACACCTGTCATGCTTTTTCAATCCCTGCTGCTGCAGTTTCTTTGCTGTTGAACGCAAAAGGAGAATATTGAATTTCGAGATGAGTAGGGTGAAGCCTTCCATGTGTTCTTCAAGCAGGTGAAAAACACATGGAAGAGATGGATATTCTGATGTGCGCATCTTGTTAACATTTAACTATCTCATACAGCCACAGGAGAGAATTTGCAAATGATAGTAAAGTGACAACTAACTCTCAAAGGTCACATGACTGTGACAAGATGGTGGATATAGCATGTCCAAATATCATTCATACTACATAGAACAAAATGGTTTTAATAGCTTGCATGTTAAATAAAATAGAAATTTAATAAGAAAGATAACATATGGGTTTGAACATTAAAGTGCCCCAATTATGGATTTTTTAAAATGACCTTTCATGCAGTGTGTAACATACAAACACTCTCAGTGAATGAAAACATCATGCATAGTTTTAAATCTGAAAGTGCACCATGTATAATGTTATCGTCTCTCAAAAGAAAGAGTCAACTCTTATTCAGTCAAGTCTCATGTTGAAGTCAAAACTATTAGCATATTGTCTGTATTTTCCAGTTGGTCTAAATGAAAATGCTAATTCATTCTTTGCCACTAGATGCCACTTTTGTAGCATTAAAACTTCACAAACATAGCTATACATGAATAATTAATCGATTGGGAGTCTTTGAACAAATAAGGTAAAAATAAATGCATATTATAAGAAAATGAAAGAGTTTTTTGACCTTGCCCACATGTCAACCTGTTGTTTGGGACCAAAATATAAACCTTTCACAACCCATAATAGGGGCACTTTACAATTTTGTCTGAAAATAATTTTTTATTCCGGTTCTTAACAGCACTGTAACTATCTAAACTGTATTAATCTAGATTTCTCATTCCAAACAGTCAGATAACAGCCTATACGGATTGTGACTTGCCTGTCCACAACCATCTTGTGAGCTTCCTTCCAGTTCTCGCTGTCTTTATCTGTGCCAATGTCAGGGTTGAGTTTCTGCAGGCTGACTCCAGCAACATTTGCTCCGCTCCACACAGGCACTATTAAACGCACACGAAAAAGCACTTTTAAAAATCAAATACGCTGTAAATGACTGAAACAGTGTCACATTCAGCAGTTCATATTCACCCATTTTAAGATTCATTCTACAAACACATAATTAAATCTTAATTCTCTCCACATCAATTTTAACCCCTATTTCTTCATTTTTCTTTATGTTCATTCAGCTCCCCCTCTCACCGCTGGAGTCTCCGTGCTCTCCCAGGATATAGCCGTTGAAGCTGCTGGCATGGATGCCTAGTTTCTCGGCCATGATGTAACGGAAGCGAGCAGAGTCCAGGTTGGTCCCGCTGCCGATGACACGGTGCTTTGGCAGGCCGCTCAGCTTCCAGGTCACATATGTCAAAACATCCACTATATGAACAGAGACAACCACAATTACTATTAATACACCACAGGATCCTGAAATGGACACAGTTTTTCTCATTAGAATTCACAATATATTTTGCTCACCTGGATTGGACACCACAATGAGGGTGCAGTTTGGACTGTATTTGACAATCTGAGGGATGATGTGTTTGAAAATGTTGACGTTCCTCTGCACCAGGTTCAATCTGCTCTCACCCTCCTGCTGACGCACTCCGGCCGTCACCACCACGAGACGAGAGTTAGCAGTGACAGAATAGTCTGTCGGCCAAAAAAATAATAATTCATCATTAACATGCACTGCCACTTAAAACTTTGAATACATGAACTTTATAAATAATAGCATGAAGGCACGGTCCACATTTACCACTGTTCACAGAAAAAATGTAATCTTAGTATATTAATATACTTAATCCGATTTTAAAACAAAGAGTTTTATTAAAAAACAAGTGCATCCCACCCTTATCAGCCACAATCTTAGCCGTCTTGAGGAAAAGGCTGCCATGTTGCAGATCCAACATCTCCCCCTTCAGTCTATCCTCCACAACATCAACCAAAGCCAGCTCATCTGCAAGCTCCTGCAAGACAATTTCAAAACATAATTACTTGAAATACCTGACACAATCTTAGTATAAAGGTGTGGTCACAGGTGAAAGCAGAGTACATTTATGCCCTCAAGTGAAACTCCCAATCACAATGATTCCTATTGCAATGACTGGAGTTCGCCAGGCAACGTTAATGTGACCGCACCTTTATTTCAATACTATAGAAGCTAAAAAACACTTTGGTGATACAAATTAGGGTATCTTACCCGGAGCAGGATGCTGACGGCACATGCCATGCCCACTTGTCCCACGCCAACAATTGTGACTTTGTTCCTGGGAGGCTCAGCGGGGCCGCTGGCCAGAGGGGTGATCAGCTTCTGCATTACTGAGGCCATGATCCCGCTGGAAGAATGGGACAGATCATATTCACAATGCAAACTATTAGGAGCATATGATGAGTAATAGAAAAGATTAAAGAAAATGACAGCAATCTGTGGGGTAAACGTTAACTGGGTAAAAGTTGCAGTTAAACTCGACACAGCCAAGCACCAAAGCTGGGTCAAGGTAACAAGGTCACCCTCATTGCAAAACCATTACTCCATACTGAGCAAATTATCCATATCCTGAGTTGAAAGCTGAGGCCTACTCTGTACTCTGTAATATAATTAGCCACTAGTCAGGTCACTCTGCCCCCCTTTGCTAAATCTAGACAAACTGAAGGAGTGTTTCTACACACTTTATTTAGGCAATGTGTGTTCATGCTAGTCCAAGAAAAAAAGAATTATTACTGACAAAGCCTTATTAATCATTTGTGGCATCTAGATGCATTATGCAAATTATATCATAATTTCTATGTAGACTCTTAAAATTCCATTCAATCAGGATAATTACAGTTGACTTATCAAACCTGGATGAGACACCACCAGAAGTACAGGCTTATGAGCATGCAAAACCAGACACACACACACTCTCACGTGTGACACTAATCCTTAATGGGCTCATGAAGATTATGATAGACGTTAGATATTCCTACCATAAAATGTCTGAGTGCAATGCTCCCTGGCCATAACACAGCTCAAGCACAATGCTTGTGTGCTTTTATCTCCAAACCTTATCTTGGAATGCTGCTGTTAATTAACATAACTCACTTATTGAATGGAGAGCCTATCTTAAGCTACTGATAATGTTAAACGAATATAATTTCATTCTAACAAAACAAAATTGTTTTTTAAAAATAAATGTATATTAAATTTAAACAATTCGCATAAATGTTTTTAGATACAAAAAAACATTACATGCTTTTTGCCACTGTGCACACAATCAGAAAAAGTAATAAAAGACTTAAATTGGCGCATATAAAACCCATCATGACGCAACTGCCCTTATGACGTCCTTGACTATTCAGAAGCAGCGATTGCGTTTGAAAACAAACAGTAAATTGTAAAATCATGACGGTAATCGATCTGCTCTCATTTTAAGCTCCTCGAGTTAATCATACATTGGCAGTTTGGCCTCCCTCCATCAGCTCTTCCTAAACAAGGCCAAATTTAAGTTCATCTTGCACTGCATTCCTCCATATTCACGCATGCACCGCACACATGCGTCCTTGGCTGCTCATCTAACAATTTAGATTGGAAATACGATTGTTACTCCACTTTTCATGCAATCAAAGACGGTAAATCTCGAGATGTGGCACACGGAAGTGCTGCAATCATCACTAAACCGCGCATTCATCCGCCACTGTTCAATGTCAACGACAGTGCTTAGATCGCACCATGACGACGACGGTGCTCGTTAAACACAATGCTAATCTATTTAAATGAGGTATATGCGAAACAGTAAAATAGCCATTCAACCCATATACCTACATTTGTTGCAGGAATGTTAAAAAGTATCCTTAGCTGCAGGAAGGGCAGTGAGAGCCGCTGAGCACCGGTGAGAGAGCGAGCGAGCGTGATCGCGTGACTCACGGAGGAGCAGGATTTGAGCGTGCGGCGCTACGCAGAGAGCGTATGACCTACTGTTACAAGTGCATGCGATGCCCTACTGATATGAGGAATATGAGAACGACAGACCGGCCCACTTTCCCCTTGGAGAGTTATGTCAAGGATTTCATTGTCATAATAAAAATACTTCCTCTTCACTGACCTTGCATCTTAATAGCATCTGTATTAATGCAAAACATCACATATTAGAATCGTATCAAGGTCGGCATGATGTACAGTTAATGTTACAATGAAAACCTTGTATTTTTCAGCTTTCATTTGATTATGTGTAATGTTGGTCGTCCAATGGATTCGCTGGAACTGCATGGCGGGGTTGTCTGTAATGCAACCACGACTTGCACAAGTTCTAAGGTTTTGCCTAGTAAACATATCCAGATGCCTACAATAAAATACGTGACACAGGTGGTAACTCAAACGATTAGAAAAAATGCACGCAGACTTTTATTAAAGTGGAAACATGCCTATAGTGATAGCATACTTTAATTTAAAAACGTGTCAAATAACTTTATGTCATTTTGGAGCCAGAGAGACAGACAGATAGATAGCATGAATCCATATTTGCGCTACGGCACCTCAGCTACACAAGCCTTTGCCTTCTCATGATCGAACAATAGTTTCTTGACTCCTACATAAGGGGACCAATGAGGCTCCTGTTCCTCCCACTGGCTTGTCCAATAAGAACGTTCATCACACAGTGACACTTGAGCAAGATTAAAGAGAAAGATTGAAAACGAGCAAAAGAGAAGATGAGGAGCTGTGTGTGTGCTTGCTGTCTAGTTAGTGCTGGGTTTTGGTGAAATATTGTGATATAGGCTGTGTGTATTACAGAACCATTTGTACCCCCAGGTCTTGCCATCCTGGCAGCCACAATAAATAAGAGAAAACTTAAGATTCTACAATTTACTCTCCCTCATGTTGTTCCAAAGTTGTTTTACTGAAATGAGCCAGTTCTCAAAAATGCACAAATTGTGTTCCACAGTTTGGAATGATGAGTAAACAAAGACTCAATATGAGGCAATCAAGCACTCACATGCTGTTTATCTACATTGTGCAAATCCTGCTACATTTAGATTTTTGTGCTTTAAAAATGGCACTTTGTAAATACCAAAGTACAAATACTAACTGTAATCTCCCTGAAATTAGTTATCAAATGCTAGTTGAGAAATTTAAGTTAAATATGTATCTATTGCCATGGCTGATAATTGTATGTAGTGTCTAAACATTGCAATAACTGTATACATCATAGGGTTGTCCCTCGTCCCACCAATCAGTGAGCACAAACCCACCACCAATTTAATTAGTGGCCAATCTCTGGCCTGCTTATAAGCATAAGAGAGATATAGGTTCCTGTTCCCAGGAACATGGAAAATGTATAGGGTTTCTTCCTAAATGAGTTGGCAAAAATGAAACATTGATATAAGATGTTTTTATATTGCTGAAAGAACGTATATATACATCCTTCTTCTGCTTCAATGAACCAAGGCATGTAATTCATTTTCCAGTGTCTAGGCTCTTCAGTCTCTCTCATGGAATATTACAGCGGCTGCCAATCCTTTGGATATTAATGAACCCATGTGACCCGGAGAGAGGGCTGCATGCTATTTCAGACTGACCTTTATGAGACAAGGGTTGTGACAATAGAAAGAGACAGACACATTAGCTCACACTCACATGCACAAATACATAGAGGATGGTATTTGCCGGTGAAGCTCTACAGGTTTTATTGCTTCTTTTGGCCTTTATAGCCTTACAAAGTATTATAAATGCGGTAACACTTTACAGTAAGGTTCCATTTGTTACCTGGTGCATCTATTATACATTATTTAAATATTAAACATCGTATCTATTAATGTTAGTTGACTGACCTGACATGGACAGTAAACAGTTGTATTTTAACTAACATTAACAACAATTAGTAAAAATGAAAACAAATGTACTGCTCGTTTTTTGGTAAATGCTATATATTTAGGTTTATACAAAACAATTTTTTATGTTTGAAATTTTGTTTTCTATTTAAAGCAATGTCAAACTGAAATTTAACTGGTGTTATTTCATTGAGCATGATCACACGAGCTTCACAAACAGCTGCTGGGCATGTGCTCACTAAAGATAGCCATCTGGACTAACAGTATTTTGCATTCATGTGGGTTCTGATTCATTTATTCATTCTAGTTTGTATGATTTACATCCCAAAAGCGCAGTGAAATCATGTGCTTTCAACACACTTCTGATGGCTCGAAGCTGCATTACTCACTATGGAGGTGAAGGTGCATGTGGAGCCATTACAGAGTGAACGCATTTGTGAGGAAGAGGTTACGGGGAAATGCAACTCGGAACCTCGTGACCTTTGACCCTCAGCATCAGCGGCCTAGGAAGCAAATCGGAGAGCGTTCGTTTCTCAGAATTCAACTTTACCGGTTCTGTCACTGCAAACCACATTAACAAGACAAACCAAATGGGATATAATGACAACAATAGAGCAGACTATCCCTCATCCCTCCCTCTCAAAAACTCATACCCTCTCACAAAGAAGACCCAAACGTAGATGAAGTGAATGACCCCTCTTTGCTTGGTGTTCCTCTGATAAGATCTCTCTTTGAGAGCTGTATTGAGGTCACGGGTCACTATTTTCCTGTTGCTTACATCAAGCTGATGAGAATAGAAGAGGAGAGAGAACGCAAGGGCATTGTGACATCCCAATGAGACGGGATCTGTTCATCACTCTTACAGGCCACTCAAAGCTATCGAGACACTGTGGATACCACATCTGTGAATGTGACTGAAAAATACTAGAAAACATTCATAAATGAAACTAATTAGAGGTGTATTCTGGTGATACTCCAGAGCAGCAGTTTTGTCTTGTTTGCCCTTTAAAAAAATAAATGTCATAACAACATTACATGTAATTAGATTTTTGTTACAGTTTTAAAAGATCATGTGCTTTTTAATTTAATTTGAATTGTATATGTTTTTAATTGTACAGTTTCATTTAATTTGGCATTATATTTGTACAATGTTATCTTAGTATAATGTATATACTATTATATTAATGTTTTGAATAAGCTTTTGTTACTATAATATTTTATATATATATAAAACATGTATTATATGCTTTTGTTTGTATTAGTATTTTATCAATATTTCTATAAAGCTTTCATGTAATTTAATTTTTTTATTTCAGTTTTAGTTTCTGTAATTCTAATATTTCAGCTCAAGCTTAAGGCAACATTTTTAGTTTAATTTTTTTTTTATGTAATATTATTTTACGTCAACTTCATTTTAATTAAAAACTTTCTTACTTAGTTAATGATAACTGTAAAATCCTGTTTTATTCAAATAATCCTATACATTTAAACTAGATATAAAATACATGCATCCTAATTATAGATAAATGTAATAATTCTACACATTCTACACAACACTTTTGTCTATTTTCAAAATTCTATTTCCAGAAGATTTATACAATAGTCTTTTTGGTTTTGGTCAGTTTAGTTACCTAACGAGAGCAAAAAGGTTTGACAAAACACACAGGAATCACATAAAAATCAACAGATGTTTAGTGTGTGATTGATTTTACTCTAATATTCATACAGACATACAGTGGAGCTAGTGATCATTCAATAGTGCTTTCATCACTGATAAACACTCCAGCGACTGGGGAGTTTATTGCAAGTGGTGAATGTGGAAAAAATCTTTGCCTTTGTTTAGTAACTCAGGATACTGTTGATAAAGGAGGAGTCTAGTAGTCCAGGAGACCCATCTTCCTCTTAAGGGACTCAGGCATCTCAGGGGGTGGTGGACGGGGCAGACGGAAATACACCTTCACTGAGTCGTAGATGAACCACTGTAGAGCGGTCAGTGTGCCAATCATAATGATTCGAGCAACAAGACCTTTCCACACACCTGTGGGTGTTTGAACATACATTACACAGATAGACCTGTTACCAAGCAGTGCTATTCTACCACTTTGATCTCATGACACTTAAACATGCCAATAATTATTTGTCTGATATAAATGAATAAAAAGAATTGGTCATTTCTAATGAGGTAGTACTGAGATGATGAGATAAGTAATTTCAGGAACAACAGCCTCCTCTTTCGGTGATAAAGAGTAATGCATCTCTCTATAAAGCCTGAAGGTCTAAAGTTTTTATAAGAAATATTATAGCAATAAACGTATATATTTATTTTATTTTTTTAAAATAAAATTAGATGATATTTGATGATATACATGTATATAATAAAATACATTTCTAAGCATGATAGCTCTCTGTTTACATTTTTTTAGGGCAAAACTGATTCAGTATATTGTTTAACTTATTTTTTTACAAACTAAAAAGCATGGCTTACTTCCTGAGAATTTGCATTTCTACAAACAGAATTAAGCCATCGATATGTGTGTGTTTAATTATTAAAACATATATGCTATGAGATAGTCCAAAAGTTGCTTATTTAATATCGTTTGTTACAAAATAAGAAAAAAAGGATCAGGAATCATCCACAAGTTGGAACAGAGCTGTTATTATTAATGTGACAGTTAAAAGAAAAACATATTTCACTCAGCTTTATCTAAAGTGACAAAATATAATAATTGTTTTTTTGGTCAGTCGTGATATTCTGTGGTGAAATATTAGTTTATAATAGCCATTAAAATGTATAAATTACCATTTTCTCCAAGCTGTGCTAGCCACTCCACTGTCTTTTCTTCTTATGTAATAAAATAATTCCAATTCAGTCAGTATTTTATGTTTCTGAACATTTTTATTTGGTGAGTAATCATGTAATAATAAAGCTATGCTTGACATTATGGCAAAACAAACCCCCCAGGTTATTTCTTTGTTATTTGATCAACAGCTGTTGACTGTTAAGTGTTATATAAATGCATATGTAGTGACTCACCTACGGGCCCCAGCCTTTTCACCACCTCAACAGCTGAACTGCCTTTCTCTTTATTCAGTACGGACACCACAGAGTCAGCGGGATGAGACACCACAGCACAGAACACGCCAGCTGAGGACAGATATACAAGCTTAGAAGTATCTATATCATTCAATGCAAACCTGAGCTGGCACTCTTTACAAAGACATATGCTAAAAAGGTATGTTTAATTGTTTAAACCTGTATCTAAGAGCCCCTTTTGAGGTTAACTTACCGATATATCCAGCAACAAAGGTCACCACCAGCTGCTCAGGTTTGGTGCACTCACTGCGTGGTTTTGGTACTATGTGCTTGTACAGCAACTCTACAGTTCGCTCGAAACAGGCAAACTTCATCATGGTGTAGGGGATCTGTCTCAGCCACAAGGGATAAACACCTTTATAGAACCTGCACAGACAATAACACTGACAATTAAGTCCTTTCAAGGGCTTCACGGTTTCACTCTTATATAATAACAGATCCAAAAGAGGGTTTTCACAGTCATGGCCATTTTGGGTTCCCCCAAAACGAACAAATCTAAAAATACGTATTCATTGTACATTTAAGACTGATTAAAGAACCTTTACTTTTAAGAGTGTGATGCAGTCAACAATAGTCTTTTGGTATAGTTTGGTCAGCCTTAGGCCTCTAGTGGTTTCAAAGCACAAGCGCATTTTAAAATGTTTTTAGTTTTTTATTTGATCAGAATAGTAAGAAATTTGATTTTTGTGGCACTTGATAACTTAAAAAAAGGTTAAAGAGTCACTTGTGATTTTCTCGGCCAAAAATAACTGTCAAAGGAAATAAAAAATAAAAAATAATTTGCATCAGTTATGATGATGCCGTTTTTGATCATCTCTATATACATTCTAGGCTTGTGCCGGTATTCAATAATGCGATAAATCGCGGTAATGAATATGCACGATATTGTTATCGCGGGCACTTC
>JAUCNO010000753.1:1882020-1893404 GCA_032353835.1 Enteromius viviparus
TTTCTTATTTTATATTTATAATATTTAAAATATTAGCTGGTATCATTTCTTATTTTATATTTATAATATTTAAAATATTAGCTGGTATCATTTCTTATTTTATATTTATAATATTTAAAATAATAGCTGGTATCATTTCTTTTTTATATTTATAATATTTAAAATATTCTGTAGTATAATTTCTTTTTTATATTTATAATTTTAAAATATTAGCTTGTATCATTTATTTTTTTATGTTTATAATATTTGAAATATTAGCTGATATAATTTATTCTATATTTAGAATATTTTAAATATAATATTGATTAAAATTTCTTATAATTGATCATTTAATTTACTTTTATTTTTATTTAAAAATAAAATGGATTTTTAAAAATAAATAAATAAATAAAAATAACCACAAATAACTAGTAATTTCATTGGCAGTAAGCCAATAAAAAAAACATTCCAAAGAGAATCCTGAATAACATTAGCTGCGAAACATTTTAGAATAATGGAATTTTTATATATTTTAATTATTAAGTTTTGCCATTACAATAAGTATCAGAAATATCTTGGTGGGCCTTTAAATATGGTCTTTGAAAATAAGGGAGCCTTTGAGTCAAAAAGGTTGGAAATCACTGCTAGATAACACAAACAAATAAATTATATCTAACTTATTTCATATAATTTGAACTCAGAACTCAGATATCCCCAAATTTGTGCCAGATTTTCTGTGGAGATACTGTCCTCAGTATATAGCTTCTCATGCACACAAATTCACACAGACTCTTAAGAAATGGGGTGAATTCAGTGGGAATACAGAAATACAGAAATCCATCATGTCGCAGAAAGATTAAAACACGCAAACCAAAGGTTACCCTTCCACATATACATGTCTGTTAACTTCTATCTAGTCACCAAAAACATGCACTTCTACGAATTTATCACACATTAGAAAAAAATCCAACTCGTCATAATGTATGCATATCAGAAAAGAGAACGAAGCAGATATAATAACATAATGAACAGAAAAGAAAACAACAGTCTCATATACAAGCCTTAATCTTCAACACAAAGGGAGGGGGGAAAAAATGAACGTTTTGTAGCTTTTAGTCCATGTCTGTTATATTTGAGGTAGTCTATATGCTAGAATACTCAAAGCTGCATGCAACGTTAGAATTAAGAATTGAATGGATCCATTTTAGTTTTTATGCACACACAAACTTTAAAAACAAACAAAAAGTACCTTCAGTTCCTCCTCCATCTCAGAGATCTTCCTTTCTAAAGCTCTTCTTTCCTGCAGACACACACTCAAGTTAGCACACATGGCCATAAAACACACACACAAACAACTGTATGATTCACCATCACTGCAAACAAAGATAGATACAGAATCGTGGATGCATCAGGTGAACATCAAAACAGAGAGAAGCGAACAAAGTGAGAGGAACCACACACTGCTGCTTAGTGAAGCAGATCAAGAGCTAGAAATATAGTTTGTTTTATCCATGCTAACAACTGTATGGTCTAATTAAATGAATTATAATTCCGTAAAAATGGTTAAAAATATATTATAATTAAATTTAATAAAAAAAAAATACACAACATAAATCATACAAATAATATAAATATTTAAAAAAAATATATTTTAATTTTTTTTTTAAATTAGTACTAAAATTCAGTGTATATAGGCATGTGCAACATTTCAACAACAGACCAAATCAGTTTAAAATTGAAGGAATAATGTAAATAATTAATAAATTTAAATGGCATTAAATACTGCAAATTTTGAAATGATTTCCACACAAAGATGATGTTCCACACGCATGCAGATACAACGTTTGAAAGAGAAGCCACACCATACTCTATCTCTCACATTATTCTTTTTTGTGGCGCTTTTGTGATTTAAAGAAAAGAGTGAAAGAGGGATTGTGATTGGCTGATGGGGTTTGGTTCTAACCCCTGGGGCTGTGAGAGGCATGTGACTCAGCCACTAGCAAAGCTGTAACACTTTAAATTCAGGTTAAACGTTACCCAGAGCACCCAGCTGAGCCTGAGACCTGCCTGCAACCTTCAGACATAAACCAGTGCGGAACAATTAAAAACCGGTTGGCCAATGAAGGCCAGAAGTCAGCATTTATCTGGATCGGTTTGTAAGCATCTTCGAAATCTCAGCATTTGAGTTATGTTGATATGGAGCTTTGTCTAGAAACAATCCTTCATGGATTCAGTGCCTCATCACTGCATTAGAGTGAAGTGCACATGCTCATCCACTGCCACGGCACATTAACTTGGATCAGGAATGATGATTTGTTACATTAAAAATTGTTCATTAAACAACAAGTTCAAGTAACAGTTCTTTTTTACCCTTTTCTCCATCTCCAGCTGTGATCGATCAGCAAAGCGTTCCTGCCTCTGCAACACAAACATCACAATAGAGGAGTTCAACATTTCAAATAAATCGTAAGAAATTACAACCACAAAAAACTTCTAGCCTATTCTACACTTTCATTTTTTTGTCCTGGAACCATATAGGTTCATTTTTTTATTTATGTATGTATTTATTTATTTGATCGAATAACTAATAATATAATTAATTATATAACTATATTATAAAATTATAGAATAATTAATAGTATTATTTTTTTCTTCTCAATCTAAACTTAAACGTCCATATTTGCAGGTTTCCTTAACCTATGCAATGAAATCACTGTACTAAAATATAAATATACATAAATTAAACATGCACTGCTCAAAAAAAAATTACAACCAAAAAAAACTTCTGGCCTATTCTACGCTTTCATTTTTTTGTCCTGGAATCATATAGGTTGTTTTTTAATTTCTGTATATTTTTGATTAAATAACTATTTTTCTTCTCAATCTAAACTTAAAACTTCCATATTTCCAACAAAATCACTGTATTAAAATAAACATATAAATATATTAAACATACACTGCTCAAAAATTAAGGGAACACTTAAACAACACAATGTAACTCCAGGTCAGTCACACTGAAATCAAACTGCCTGGCATGGAGGTGCTATCTGGAGACTGGTACAGTGCCGCAGGAGACGTGGTGGAGGCCAACAACCCAGCAGCAGATGAGGCGCTACCTATGACTCTGTGCAAGGAAGAAAGGAGGAGCACTGCCAGAGCCCTGCAGAAGGCCACAAATGTGCATGTGTCTGCTCAAACGGTCAGACCAGACTCCATGAGGGTGGTGTGAGGGCCTGACGTCCACAGGTGGGGGTTATGCTTACAGCCATTAGGTACCAAGATGAGATCCTCAGACCCCATTCAGATCTAGGATGTGTTATTAAAGTGTTCCCTTTATTTTTTTTTGAGCAGTGTTTTAACCTTTTTTTTATTTTTAGTTTGTGTGTGTCAATAACTACAATAAATCAATTAAAATTATCACTGATCCAACAGGATAAAACGACAGTAACTTAAGCCAAAGTTTTTGTTTACATAATATGTGTTACTATGTGTGTATAAATACAGTACAGTAGTATTTTCATGTATTTACATAAATATATTTACGTATCTATATTTTATATAAATATATTTAACATATAAACATGTTTCATAAATATATAAATGCATGCGTTTGTATTTTTATATACTTAAATATACACACATATATTATGTAAACAATATAGGTTTCTTTCTTTTGAAACCATATTTTAACACAATTAATTATCACAATTAACGTTAATGTTAAATGTGTTTTTTGCACAATGAATGATGCACTAGCGTCTCTTTGAGATCAGACGATACATGAGCAAGATCTCTCAGAAAATGAACTGTGGAGAGGATCTCACCTGTGTGGCTTTCTCCAGCTGTAGTTTCAGGTCTGACAGCTCCAGTTCTGTGTCACGTAACTGAGCTTTCAACTTCTCATTTTCAGCTAAAATCTGCTCATAAAGCTGCAAGCGGAAAGAGCATGTTGGGTAAACGCTGAACCTGTAAAGAAGCCGGGGCGTAATCATACAGAGCAGATTTTGTACCTTCTTATAATCAGTGGTATCGTCTCTTTCGAAGCGAGAGTATGTCCGCCGGCTCTCCCCAATGCCTCGGCTACTCAAAGACTCGTAACGGTCGAGGGAGGAAGTGCTAGTAGAGACAGGGTAACACCTGAAGGGGGAGGGGGGATGGATACATTTATCCATTTGTGTTCTCATAATGAGCATGAATAAGCATATTTAGCTGAGCTTAAATGACCTGGTGTGTTTTGGGATACATACCTGGATAGTCTGTCACTCTGCGGACGTGAACAGAGAAAGAGAGAGAGAGGAAGTTATTTCAAAATCTGTTCCTGCTGTTAATCAATCACATGCTTATGATGCATTTAGTGTGTCTGTTTGTCTAGTGTCTAGACTACCAGAGCGTCTAGAATGCAGATTATCAATTAGTCTGGGATGGATTGGGACGCTCTCATTCTTGGCTCTGATGGCCTGCTTAATGCTGCTATTTAATGAGAGTCTGCGCAGGTCGGCAATCTATCATTTACCGCTCTACAGTAAAGGACGTGCTTGAAGACATCTGGGTGTAATCCATTTGATTTTGTCTTAATAAGAGTCATGCTTCAAAAGGTTCGACTTCAACATCAGTGTCACATTTATCAAGGTAGAAGTTAAAGGACTTTGGTCATCATCGCTTCCGCCTCCCGTTTCTTTTCGTTCCCTGACCTTTAAGACCTCTCAGCCCCCGCTGGGCTTTTCTTCATGAATTCCTGATCAGCAGCCAAGACGTCTTGGTCTGATCTTATTCCCCAGCTGCTAGGAGCACACACAGGGTATTGGAATGAGTTTGGAATAGCATATTAACTACTATTTTTGGAAGTTAGTAGTATGCAGTATGCATACTTTGCACAATATAATATTCCATATGCATGGGCTTGTTACAATTTGATAATATGTGCAGTATTCCATCACAGCACATGATGTGAGACACAGTATCCCATCAGACAACGCTACTCGATGCGTTTAAGACTAATTTTAATGTTTCCAGTCCTATAACTATTGGTTAATTGAAAATAAATAAATAAATAACGATAAGACACTGTATAGACAAATATTTTAGAGATGATTTTCACCAAAAAAAAACCTATTGTTGCTATGAACTTCGAAATGATTATTAAATTGGAATGCTGAAAATATTTATAAAATTAAGGAATGTAAATTAATATATTTTTATAAATTACACACATGCACACTTTTTGTTGAAAAAAAGTATTTTTATATAAATTATATATATATATATATATATATATATATAAAATATATTAATATATATTATACATATATTATAACATTAAAATATATTTTATTTATATTTATATATATATATATATATAAAATTGTAAATATACAAAATATACTGCATATGTGTTTATTTTTATATACATAATGAATATACACTGTACAAATCTATAAAACTTGTCTAATTTCTCATTTGGACTTTGGGGAAATAAAAAAAATCAACCACATTTTATACTAAAATATTAGAAAAATATATAGGTTGCAATGCTTTATAATACATTAAAATTTATTACTTTTATTAAGATTTTGGCATTCTTTATTTTTTATTATTCCATTCTAAACATGACCAAAACCTTTCCTCGTGTGTTCTCTTTGGAAACATTGGGTTGGGAAGAAGCATGAATCCTCAGTATTAAGAATACGGCTGGAGCTCAGAGCCTGGGCTGCGAGAAGCTCTCGGGCAATGACCCATGTGACAACGCAGCCCACTTCCTTGAGCTGATTGCCCTGGAAGCACACTGAAGCACTCAGCTTTGTGTCAGAACTTCCTTTTCAATACAGAACAGCACACACAGAGGAAACGTGGGCTATTAAGCTAACAAAAAAACAGCTGTCTTATAAAGAACCCACAGACCCCATTAGATTTTCTTTCACACTGCGGCCTGCTGAACACTTATCGTTTGGAACCATTCAACCAAAAACTGATCTTTAGCTCTATTCGCCAATTTCCGAGCTAAATATAAACCTGGATGACATGCTGTAAAAGTGCAATAGGAGGAGGATTCGAGGCTCGATATAGTTTTTCTTCCACTTGACACGTGCAAAATATTTCCTGTTCTTCTTCCACTGACCATCAACAAAGCTTGGTCCTACTCTTTGATTTTCGACCTTCCTAACTCAAACAAATTGTCACCACTTTTAAATCCCTCATTCCCAGTTTTCCGCTCAACTGTGATCTGTTTCCAGGATCATGTTGACACAGGATATGCAGGATATTTATCTTGCCCTCACTGGACTCACAATAACACTCCAGTCACACCCAATACTAACAGCTTAAATACACACCAAGCGTTGCTCATGTGACTAGCCACGTAGTTTCTATCTGAAGCCAGGAACTGAACCCTCTAGTAGCTGACAATCGGCAGGCTGCGAATCAGACCGACTTTCATTTTTAAGATGACTAATGCTGCTGGGACAATTGCAGGAAGTTGAAGAGGGAGGACAGGGTCAGCAGACACAGTATGTGAGTGAATTCTTTGTCCTGCCAAACATGAAGGAAAGTCAATCTGTTCTTTGACTATACAAAGTGAAAGACAGAGGAAGTACCTTAAAGTCCTTCAAAAATAATCCAAGACAATAAGCAGCTTGTTTTTTTTTTAACTGAAGCATTTTAAATGATATATAATGTTCACCTGAGGCTCTCCTTTAGTGCTGCCTTCTTCTGAGTCTGATGGATGCTCTGGCTCGTTCTCGTCGCTCTGTAACATAGAAACGAATTTCAACTATAAAAGGGTCTAAAATTAAGTCGCCAATGATCAAATGCGCATAAATGCTTTGGCTTGAACACAAAATTGAGATAATGACCGGCTGGCAGGTAACTTTTCTTTCTGGCCGGCTGCAATTGCATTCTGGAGAGGTACGCAATCATTGGAAGTATTTATATATCTATAACCATCATGGCTGGGGACAAATTGGAGCTAGATTATAAAGCTCCAATTACGTCTTTAGTACCAGTGTCAATATAGAGCGAGTTTGTGTGAGTGTGCAAAATTTCTTACATCCTGGGTCCAGAAGGACACTCCAGTCGAGCGTCTTTTCTCTCGGGGTCGTCTGCGGTCACGTATAGAGCGTGGCTGAGACTTGTCTTCAGCGTCCTTGTCGTCCTCTTTTTCTCTTCTATCAGATTCTGGCCAGAAAACATGGTTCTTAATGAGTACAGCTGACCGTTATGAATGTACACAAAGCACGTATAGAAATGAAGGGAAGGATATTGCTACAGGAGTTCACGAGGCTGTACCTCTCTCAGAGTCGCGTGTGGTGCGGCTGTAGGTGGACGTGAGACCGCTCAGGCTGTTGGGCCGGTTCAGAGAGGAGGTGCTGTACAGAGAAGAGGAGCTGCTAGACGAGGAGGAAGGCAGGGTGGAGGAGGCCGTGGTGGTCGAGGCCAACGAGGTGCTTCTGTATTTCTGGAGGACAAGGAGACAAAACAAAAAAAAACTCATGTGGTAAAAAAAAAACACAAAAACAAAACACAGAATGCTTGATAGAATTCCACTGTTCCCTCTGAGCAGAAACAGAAACAAGGTTTTTCTTCACCTCTTCAAAGCTACGGTAGCGTGACCTGTAGTCATCCTCCTTGGTCTCAGTCTCTTTCTTCTCTTCTTGTTTCTCCTTGTCCTGTTTCTCCTTCTCTTCTTTCTCGTCTTCTCGAGGCCGTGTGGGACGAGTGCGACCGATGGTCTTCTCTGCCTCCTGAAGATCAGTCAAGGTCACACCCTGAAAAAAAGAAAAGGTCAAAGGGTGAAAATCATGTCAATCACTTCTAAATCTGTTTAAAAAAATGTGTACATTATATTATTATATTAAGTTTCTCTAAATGTATACAGGACACATATGTATATTATGTAAACCAAAACTTATTTGGGATGTGATTAATCACATGACAGCATATACATGTACAAATATTAGTCCTGTCAATTCAAAATAAAACTATTTTATGTACATACATTTATATAGTGTATATATTATATATGGCTATACACTTATATTATTTATAAATATATAAACATAACTTATTTCTTTTAAATATATGCATGCGTTTGTATTTATTTACACATATATGAATAAATAAATAAATAAACAAACACACACACACACAATGTAAAGAAAAACTTATTTTGGTTGTGATTAATTGCAATTAATCGTTTGACAACACTAATATGTATAAATAATAAACACACACACACACACACACACAAATACATATGTATTTGTGTATTTTGAATGACATTTTTTCTAAATATTTTTATTTATTATATATATATATATATATATTTGTATATATTTATATATACAAATATAATAAATGATACATGTATTTTAATAATAATAAAAGTTTCAAATAGAAAACTTGTACATGTACACTGTAAACCGTTTCAGAAGGACATTTTCAATTTACAACAGTTTAAACTTCACCTAATTGAAAACATTTTTCACTCTCGTCACATTCAAGAATTACCATATTACTATGCAATATATAACTTGGGTAAATATTCGATTATGACATTTTATGAGCCCTGAGTGACAACAAGTAAGGAAACATGGTCTTGCTTGTGAATACGGAAAAACTCCGCTTTCTCTCTGTTGTAAACAGATATTTCTCCCATAAATCCCAGACCTCAGTATATAATAAATTCCAGGAAGCATATACCAAAACCAAAGTAAGAATAAAAAAAATCTCAGAAAATATATCTTTTGTAAACAGCACTGTGTGGATCTATTATTAGAGAGATTTCCTGCAGAGGCGTTTAGATGATTGTCTAGACTTGCCTGTGTGGACCTCCTGGACTGCCGTGCCTGTCTGGATCTGGCTTTCCTCTGAGACTCAGACTCTTCGTCACGCACAGGGGTGAGGTATGATCTACAGACACAACACAAAGAAACAAAATCCCCTGAGTTAAACGTCGTCACTCCGACAGCTGAAGCAACATGCACTTTTGTTGAGGCTCTTCAGGGCAGCTTTAATGAGAGTAAAAATAGGCTTTGGAGAATAAATAAGACCGTTCTTCCTTTATTAGGAGCTGCAGCATAATACATTGTTTAAACTGAACTGACACATCTACTGCCGCTCTTCTTTAAATGACCAAACCAGATGCTCTACCAAGGTACACTGAGTTTAAGCAATTTTTATGGTTTTCACAAAGCAAATCAAGTATGTGTACTCAAGTATGTAATCACCTGCGTCTCTCTCGTCCGTCAGAGCCCAGTAGAGTTCCAGTAGTGGAGGTGGTAGTGGTGGTGGCTGCGGTGTTGATTGTGGGGATGACCGTGGCTGACTCTTTCTCCCTTTCCTTTTCCTTTTCCGTACTTTCTTCTGCCCAATACCTATCACAAATCAACACTATTTACTAACAGATCCCGCTCTTAGCGTTTAGTTCTGATATTTGATTTGCTGTGTGTGTTGGTACCTGGACAGCAGGCTGCGGTGTCCGGTGGGTGAGGTAACAGAGGAGGTGGAGGTCGTTGTTGTGGAGGTGGAGGAGGAAGTGGAACTTAAAGCATCATCCTGCCTCCTTCCAAACGATCCGCTACAGCAACACAGACAACAAACAAGAGACAAAACCAAAAATAAGAGGAGAGATAAAAAAAACAACAACAAAGCTCTCAAAAGTAGTACCAGGAGAAACCAGGAAAGAGTTTCCTTGTTCTGAAAACCTGAGCATGACCCGTATTGAACAAAACAAAAGAAAGGCAAAATGAAAAAAAACATGTAACAAAATCAAAAAAATGTAATAAATAAAATTAGGGCTGGGTGACAAAGATTTATTCAAATACTTCAGACAATGTTCAGTATTTCATTTATATTTAATATTAATTTACCTGATTTAATTTTTTCCTTTAATTATTTTATTATATCCCAAAATAAAAAGATTTTCTCTTGCTTTTATTCTTTATTTTCAGTTGCAAACTCACAATTGTGAAAAGAAATATCACAATGACCTATATTTATTTTACTCTTTTATTCAGACAGGTTTCCATATTTTGCTGTGCTTATAAATAAATTTTATAAATTTAACGTTGTGACATTTTAAAATCACCCAGCACCATATTCAGTCCATTCTAATGTATAGTAAAGCGACACACCCCATAAGCAAATAAATTCCCAGACAGCAAGAATGGCAAGAAGCAATGTGTGGGAAACACAAAGACACGTGGAGGACATGGAGTGTGTGTAGGTGTGTGTTTTTTGCCGGGCGGTGCTCGGGCAGGTACCTGCGGTGAATGCTGTAAGACTGGTAGTAGGAGGAAGGCTGCTGCCAGGCTTTAGAGTTGTTAGGTTCCAGGCTGGAGGCAGAGGAGGATTTGGCGGGCAGGTCGCGAGAGCTAGACGTGCGGCCTAACGCTAGCGTGTGTGACGTACTGCCGTGTGGGTGTGGCGGGGTGAAAGAGGTGAGTTAGCAGGGGGCCGACATACATGAACACACACAGACAAAACCTTACAAATTTTTGAAGCACTGACTGGCTTGTGCGGGGCTTGGTTTCTTATAAAGTCAAATTTTGGGATATAATTTATAAAAAAAACAAAAAAAAAACACAATAAATGTCACTGTACACTCTACTTATCTAAAAACCACAAGCATGCTTTATAAAATAAAGATCCAACACTTCAGCATGCTTTTTGTGTTATCAGCACAAGTGCAGACATGCAAATGTATCGTTACACAACGACAGCCAAGCACTCGAGTCATTTGGATGGTTTGGAATTGTAAGAGACATTTAGCTAAAAAAAATTTTGTGCAAAATTAGCATGTGATATTAAATATTAGTGCTGTCAAAGGATTAATCAAGATTAATCACATCAAAATAAAAGTGTTTCTTTATATAATATATTAGTATGTACTGTGCATATTTATTACAAAAACATGCATGTAAATACTTAATGAAAATATGTAATGTTTATATATTAAATATATTTAGATAATATCAAATATAAGAAAATAAATATATAAATGCATTTACATATAAATACTTTCAAAATATATACTGTACGCGTGTGGTTTAATATAAACATAATAAATAAACACAGCATAGACGCATGTATTATGTAAAGACTTTTATTTTGGAAGTGATTATCATGATTAAGCATGACAACACTATTATATATATATATATATATATATATAGATCATAATAGAGATTTTTTTTGTTCTATTGACAGCTCTACTGTGAAACCGTAATAAATACAACAAATCTTTCCAAGGCTACACGTATACGAGCAAAAACACAATTAAAAGCAGCATTCGTTAAATATTTTTTAGAGCTGTCAAATGATTCATTGTTTTACTATATATTATATATATATATATATATATATATATATATATATATATATATAATAACACACACACACACACACAAAGA